>JAECXB010000053.1:0-97738 GCA_018151435.1 Zaprionus africanus | reverse complement strand
TAACATTCGTAACTTATTGATTTTTCTTAAATATTGATTTTATTGATATTTATTTAAACGAATAGTTTATAAGAATAAAAAAATAACCAAAAACATTAATTAAAATAAAAAGTTGCGTCAGCCGCGCACAGGAGTTGAACTCACGCACGCACACACAAAACATTCAATGATTGGTTGCTCGTCCGCCACTCTAACCGCTTAGCCACCGCCTCATTTTTGTTCGATCGGCAAATTTGCATTATTATTCAATTCTGTTACCATTCTAGGCAAATAACCAGTCGAACGCTACAGTCAGGTGCTGACTGTAGAAGGCCATGGATATCATGGTATACCGTGTATAATTTATTTTCCCTTATTTATAATAACAATTTTGGTTTGTTTGAACTATTATTAAGCATTTAAAATATTATTTAATTCGAACGACACGCACAAATTTAATTGACAGACAGAAGAAGAAGAACGCATAAACAATGTAAAAGCGAATAGACAAGAATTATAAGCATTAGGCGAGAGGGCAATAAGTTGGGGTATGCACTTTTCGCTAATGCCAAAAAGAAGTAGCGGCAGCGGAAGTTGTACAATAGCTTAGCAGAGTGTGTGCTGGATTCGAAGACCAATGATGTTGACTGACAACAGTGTTTTCGCGTTCGATTGCTGCCGCGATCAATGGAGTGTGGACATTGTTTCCTTTTTTCTTTCTTTTATATTAAATAATTTAAAAGCTAAACAAACAATAATATTTAAATTTGTTGGTAATCAATATATTTAATTAGAACACTTTTATAAACTTAGTCGAATGTTGCACAAATCTGACAGTTACGTATGTACAATATGTGTGCCGAATACGGCAATTGATGCGTGTTAGAGCGGGACGCCGAGAAAGAAATGTGCAAATGCAGACATGCATGTACCGGCATCCCGCTCTAACATTCGTTTACATTGATTGTCTTGCATAAAAATATGAAATTTATTTTGGGAAAATGATTTTATTGATATATAATTAAATAATTTAGGATTTAGGTAGCGGGTGTAGTTTTACTTTTAGTTTATGAGAAAAAAAAAACCAAAAAAAAGTAATTAAAATAAAAATTGCACCAGCCGCGGCGCATAGGACTCGAACTCACGCACGCAAAAATTGCCATCTGCCACTCTAACCACTAAACCACTGCCTCATTTGTTGTTCGACCGGCAAAGTTGCATTCTGAGCTAATTCTGTTACCATTATATGCAAATGAAAAGTTTTGTAAAATGCTGTGTGTCCGACGATTCGAACTTCGGTATGATGCGTAAATTAGGTCTAAATATGCGCATAAGTATACGTTCAAATTGAGTTTAATTCGGATCATATCTCACTAATTTTTAGTCCGATTTAAATGAAATTTTCAGAAAACAACCGTGAAAAGGTATTTGTCATGTGAGATGTATAACTTTGGTTGTAGGGTGTATATTGTGTATATTAAATAGTTATTACTGATTTACAGAGGCGGGAAGAGGCGTGGCCAAATTTCAAAAAAACTTTGAAACACTGCAACATACACGGATGTTGTCACAAAATTTGAACACTCTAGCTCTTATAGTTTCTGAGATCCAGGTGTTCATACAGACGGACAGACGGACAGACAGACAGACAGACAGACAGACAGACGGACAGACAGACATGGCTCAATCGACTCGGCTGTTGATACTGATTCAGAATATATATAGTTTATGGGGTCGGAGATGCCTCCTTCTGCCTGTTACGCACATTTGCGTTCCGACAAACACAGTAGACCATGAATTTTTTTAAAATCCATGGCCTAAAAAGTATCCACAACTCTGAACAATTAATTAATGAAAACGCAAATATTTTAAAGTATAAAATTCAACTAATTAAGGAGGAAATAACGAATGTACAGACTCTACGCCATAACTTGGGCAAAATCAAATACACTAAACTCATTCATTTTCGGCAATAGAAATAGACGTGGTAGAACAGCATTTGGGAAGAGAGAACAAACTATTTTTCAATATTGAAGTACTAGAATTTGCCGAAATAAAATTAGCTTCAAACGGCCTAGACCTAATCTATATCATAAGTTTACCCACAATAAGCGAAGACTCTTGTAGGACAAACCAGTCGAACGCTACAGTCAGGTGCTGACTGTAGAAGGCCATGGATTATCATGGTATACCGTGTATAATTTATTTTCCCTTATTTATAATAACAATTTTGGTTTGTTTGAACTATTATTAAGCATTTAAAATATTATTTAATTCGAACGACACGCACAAATTTAATTGACAGACAGAAGAAGAAGAACGCATAAACAATGTAAAAGCGAATAGACAAGAATTATAAGCATTAGGCGAGAGGGCAATAAGTTGGGGTATGCACTTTTCGCTAATGCCAAAAAGAAGTAGCGGCAGCGGAAGTTGTACAATAGCTTAGCAGAGTGTGTGCTGGATTCGAAGACCAATGATGTTGACTGACAACAGTGTTTTCGCGTTCGATTGCTGCCGCGATCAATGGAGTGTGGACATTGTTTCCTTTTTTTCCTTCTTTTATATTAAATAATTTAAAAGCTAAACAAACAATAATATTTAAATTTGTTGGTAATCAATATATTTAATTAGAACACTTTTATAAACTTAGTCGAATGTTGCACAAATCTGACAGTTACGTATGTACAATATGTGTGCCGAATACGGCAATTGATGCGTGTTAGAGCGGGACGCCGAGAAAGAAATGTGCAAATGCAGACATGCATGTACCGGCATCCCGCTCTAACATTCGTTTACATTGATTGTCTTGCATAAAAATATGAAATTTATTTTGGGAAAATGATTTTATTGATATATAATTAAATAATTTAGGATTTAGGTAGCGGGTGTAGTTTTACTTTTTAGTTTATGAGAAAAAAAAAACCAAAAAAAAAGTAATTAAAATAAAAAATTGCACCAGCCGCGGCGCATAGGACTCGAACTCACGCACGCAAAAATTGCCATCTGCCACTCTAACCACTAAACCACTGCCTCATTTGTTGTTCGACCGGCAAAGTTGCATTCTGAGCTAATTCTGTTACCATTATATGCAAATGAAAAGTTTTGTAAAATGCTGTGTGTCCGACGATTCGAACTTCGGTATGATGCGTAAATTAGGTCTAAATATGCGCATAAGTATACGTTCAAATTGAGTTTAATTCGGATCATATCTCACTAATTTTTAGTCCGATTTAAATGAAATTTTCAGAAAACAACCGTGAAAAGGTATTTGTCATGTGAGATGTATAACTTTGGTTGTAGGGTGTATATTGTGTATATTAAATAGTTATTACTGATTTACAGAGGCGGGAAGAGGCGTGGCCAAATTTCAAAAAAACTTTGAAACACTGCAACATACACGGATGTTGTCACAAAATTTGAACACTCTAGCTCTTATAGTTTCTGAGATCCAGGTGTTCATACAGACGGACAGACGGACAGACAGACAGACAGACAGACAGACAGACGGACAGACAGACATGGCTCAATCGACTCGGCTGTTGATACTGATTCAGAATATATATAGTTTATGGGGTCGGAGATGCCTCCTTCTGCCTGTTACGCACATTTGCGTTCCGACAAACACAGTAGACCATGAATTTTTTTAATACCCCCCTAAAAATAAAGTAAAAAAACATCAGACAATAGCCGATTTAAAATACCAACAAATTCTTGAATGTAACCGAGAGCTCTTCGCAATCAAAAATTCATGTCAAAAACATAATGATAAGACAATTTGTAACTTAGATAACATATTAGACCTAAGCAATAACACCTGCATTACAGCGCTATTAAAAATGAAAGAACCAGAATGCACCCTGATTAACAATCAGCACATCCCAGAGCACGAAGAGATACTCCCAGGTACTATATTCCTCAACGACTTTAACGGCATCGTAACACTGGACGAAAAAGCTGTAAAGCTAAGAGGGTCATACATCATCCAGTACCACAATTCCACGGTAAAGGTTGGGAAAGCCGCATACAAAGCAGAAGAAATCTTTGCAGCAGAACCAGAAGCCCCTCTCTTCCAAATAATAGGGGAACAAAATGAAGGATTAATCATCTGGATCTCAATTGGAAGACGGGAAACGGTTAACACCAACATGAACTCAGCCCCCGCCACGTCACATAATGCAGAACCAGTCCTAGTGTATGTGGCGAGCGAGGACGCTCGCTCTTAAAGAGGGAAGAGTTAAGGCCCAAGATGTCATAGCTCTGTAATAAGAGTATAAGAGCGCCACACGCGCAAGTAGCAGAGAACAACAAAAAGGGCAATATCATCACACGCGCAAATTCCAGAACAACAACAATATAACAACCTGGAATTCGCCAGTCAATAACCGTGTGATCGGAAAAAGTGTAAAAAAAAAACTTGTGCAGACAGCCACGTGCGCTGAGTCTGCACATGCCAATCAGGCCACCGTGGGATCGACAACGCACCATAACCGGACATGTGACACCAAGGCGTCAACGACCCTAAGCCACCGTGGGACCGCCAACAACCAAATGCAGCGGGCACCGGCCGAGACCACGGAAGCACCAATAGCAGAGCGCCACATAGGAACTCTACAGCGGAGGATCATATTGCACCAACCGGCAACCAACGCCGGCCAACAGCAGCTACAGCGACAGCGACAGCGGCAGCGACAGCGGCGGCGACAGCGAACGCAGCCAATGACATCGAGGGAAAGCCAAGAACCAGCAGAGCAGCAGCAGCGTCAGAGCGACGCCTTAGGTTTGATGGAGTTTAATTTAATAATTGTAAATTAGTCTTAACTTGAACTTGTTAAATAAAACATTATTTTTTTAACCAAAAATAATCCTAACTTTTTAACTTATATATAATATTTATGTATGTATGCACAAGAGTAAATTTTTTGTTTCAGCCAATTAAATTAATATAATTAAATCCCAACCACAATTCCTCTTGGCCCATAGGATGGATTTAGGGTAAGTGATCTTATTATTTTCTTTATATTTACACTTGCTTATGTGAACATATACCAACAAATACATACAAATATTATACCCTATAAATTGCACAGTCCTTACATAAATAAAATGAAAGAATTAAGAGGAACAGATTAAAAGTGAAAGACAAGAAAATTACAGTTACATTCAATAAAAGTTTTAATTCGTGAAACAGAAATAAAATATAGAATTAAACGAAATTACAGAACGTATGAAAGAAATGAAATTAAGAAAAATTAAAAAAATAGGAAATGTGTATTGGTTTCGTTTGTTGCCGCAGCAGTAGCCGTACGCGGAGAGTTATATTAAGATAAAGAAAAACCCCGTACGTCTTCACTGTGTGAATGTTTATTAGAATGAAGTAACATTTTGCAATACTCTGTTATAAACTTAACATAACATATTTATAGCATTATAGCAGCTAACATACATGCATTGGTAACATAAACGATGATTTTCTACAATATGAAAGAAAACAAATAAGAATTAAATGAATTAAATTAAAGTTAGCAACTGTAACAGAAAAATAAAATAAAATATTGCTTAGTTTTAAAATAACGAAACAAAAGAAATAGAACAAATAATCTGAAGATAATGAAGTTATCAAGACGGCAGCATGGCCTTACATACTATCTTTTTTCTTGTTATTAAATGAATAAACTTATTTTAATGTTTTGGTAAATATATATATAGTTTTCCTTATGTGAAAAGGCGAAGGGTATAAAGAAAGGGTAACATTTAAATTAGGGATTTACCATATATCGCCAAAGGTAAATTATGGAGGGTGGGTACAGAGGCGGGCTACTATACCATCAGTGTAACCTCATTTACATTAGATATTCTGCCATAGCAGCTTTATACACTCACGAGCTCTCAGACTTTTGTTCTCTCTTTTAAATTGTTTTATGCATTAATTATAAATCTTGTTCATCTACGTAATAGGCACGGGACTATAAATTTAATTCTATGTGGCTGTCTGATCGAGTGAAGGCTTTATTATTTGGCCAACGAACCCCCCCAAAACGATTGCAAGCTAGCCGCAACTAGGGTCCCAATCGGCCAATAATTTAGCGAGCATCTCACCACTCAATCAACTATAAAAGAAAAGTACATTATAGAATTTGGCGCCCAACGGGTGTGGCCACGCAGAAACTACTAGGTACTTTAAATTCGAAGGCGAAATCCAACCTTTATTTATACCGAGTGTGTTAAACCGCAAGTTAGCGTCGGATAATAGACTGTTAACAATAACTTGAAAAAATTAAAGGGATCGCGGCTTCACTTATCCCAAGTGCATATGCTATAGTATCAAACTGATTTAGGTTTTGAAACTGAAGAATTGGAAACACGATTTTTGGCATTGACCAAAAAACTCGTCCACTCTTTAGATCCGAGATGTTTAAATTAGTTGTTGGGAAATTATTTCCGTTTTATTTGCATTAAATTCTGTCTGGAATTATACTCCTAAGGATCGTATCTTAGAGAATATCCGACACACATGCTGATGCACAGTAATCGGAAAAATTCGTTCATTGTAAAGTAAATTCTGGAAATTAATTCACTAGACCTTCCACAATGTGAATATAAAATAGAGTAGGAAGCATATTTCTAATACAATGAAATTATGGCCCACTCTTTCACCAAATAGGAAGCGATTTAAACTTACCAATAGACTAACGCATTCACAATAATGAAGAGATACCTTAACAATTAATCGAACTTTTTATTGAGGTTAACGAAATCAATAGATAGAAACTCAATGGAAACTACCCTTTCATCAACTTCCCTGAGTACCGTAAGGAAAACAAGTAACTTATGAAAGTAAATAAAATAAAAAAAAACATAAAAAATATTAAACATTTTGGAATAAACCAACAAAAACCAGACGAACGCTACAGTCAGGTGCTGACTGTAGAAGGCCATGGATTATCATGGTATACCGTGTATAATTTATTTTCCTTTATTTATAAGGAAAATTTTGGTTATTTTGAATTATTAAGCATTTAAACATATAAATTTTATATTCCAATTATTTAATTCGAACGACACGCACAAATTCAATTGACAGACAGAAGAAGAAGAACACATAAACAATGCAAAGACGAATGGACAAGAAGTATAAGCATTAGATAGAGTGAGAGGGCAATAAGTTGGTTTATACATTTTTGCATAATGCCAAACAGGAGTGGCGGCTGCGGAAGTTGTACAGTAGCTTAGTGGAGTGTGTGCCGGATTCGAAGACCAATGATGTTGACAACAGTGTTCGGGTTCGATTGCTGCCGCGATCAATGTGTGACATGTTTTCCTTTTTTTCTTTCTTTTCTATTAAATAATTTGATGAATTTATTACATCGTGTTCTTTATGTGATGAGGGTTCAATAAAGATTAATTCAATGTTACTCCATGAAAGGCGCTTACAAATATTTAGTGTGACTTATACTAATACAAATATGTATGCGCAAAGAAGAGTGCGTATAAGAGTGCGTTGCTAATTAGCAATATGTATATTTCTCACAGTCCTTCTCAACGCAATTATACAAATTTTTTGATCTACTGCATACCTAACATACATGTGAATTTCATATGCTTAACTTTACACAGATTTTTAGTTAGGATATCAGCTATCATATTTTCAGTAGGTACATAGTTAATTTCCACAAATTTATTCTTAACCATTTCCCGTTCATGATGATATTTGATGTCAATGTTTTTGCTGCGTGCATGGAATTTCGAGTCCTTAGCTAGACACTGTGCACTTTGATTATCGCTGTTGATTTGTGTTGCGTAGTCGTCACCAAATCCCACTTCACGCATCACCTTGCGTATGTACGTTGCTTCTTTTGCAGCCATCGATAGTGCGACGTACTCCGCCTCAGTGCTGCTCAAGGCTACCACACCTTGTTTCTTGCTTTCCCATGAAATGGCTGCCCCGGCTGCGATGAAGGTCCAGCCACTGAAAGATTTTCGGTCCGTGCTGTCTTCAGCCCAATCAGCATCGACGAAGCAATATACAGGCTTTCCAGTCTTCTTATACTGTAGACATAATTCGGCAGTGCCCCTCAAGCACCTCAGTATTCTTTTAGCAGCTGCCTCGTGCTCCTGGTGTGGATCCGCATTCTGCTGTGCAAGTTTTACGACTGAGTGTAATATATCCGGCCGTGTTGTTATTGCCAAATACATTAGAGAGCCTATCAGGGATTGATAGCTCCTTTGGTCTGCACGCTTGCAGTCGTCGTGGTCGTTTTTCACTTGAAATCCTGCTTCGAGAGGTATAGCATTGGGTTTGCAGTTTTGCATACCATACTCACGTAAGAGATTTTCAATATATTGCTTATGGCCAACATTTATGTTGCCAGTCTCGCCTTCACGATCTATTTCCATTCCAAGAAAATGGTTCAACTGACCGCCATCTGTGACGTCGAATTCGTCAGCAATCGACATCTTTATTCTTTTTAGGTCATCTTTGCTGGTACTGGCCACAATCATGTCATCTACATACACCACTATGATGCCCAATGTTTGCCCTTGTCGTCGTATGTATACCCACGGCTCACTGGCGCAGGGGTTGAAGTCCATCTTCCTCAAAACAGAATTTAGCTTCACATTCCATTCACGCCCACTCTGCTTTAAGCCGTACAAAGATTTGTTCAGCTTTAACACACGCTCAGGGAACTTTTGGTCAACAAATCCCTCTGGTTGGCGCATGTACACCAAATCTCGCAGTTCACTGTTAAGATAAGCAGAAGAAACATCCATTTGATGGACATACATACCATGCTCAACTGCCAGAGCAATCACCAGCCTGATCGTAGAATACCTCGCCACTGGTGAGAAAGTTTCACTGTAGATTATGCCAAAGCGCTGCGCACAGCCTTTAGCCACTAAACGTGACTTGAATTTATCCACCTCGCCATTTTTGTCACGCTTGACGGCGAACACCCATCTGCTACTGATAGCCTTCTCTCCTTTTGGTAGGTCAGTCAACGTCCATGTTTTGTTGGCTTGTAGACTTGCTATCTCCTTCTGCATCGATGCGTGCCAAAACTTTGCATGAGGTGAATTCAAAGCTGCATCCACAGTTCCAGGCACTGAAACATCGTCAGTTGTCATAACATTGAGTATGTTATACTGCTTGCGAGAGCGTCCGGGTTGCCCAGTGTAGATAAGCTTTGGTCGTCTAGGTCCTCTCTTCCCGCAATCATCAGCTGTGTCGACTTCCAAATCTCCTTCTCCAATTTTAGCTTCTTGTTGCTGTTCATGATGATTCATACCGTCCAGTGACACATCTTCAACATTGTCGTCTTTGTTACACGCAGAATTAGACTCGTCCATCACCAGCGTGACTTCAGTACTGTTTGTTGAGCCCTGATCTCTCACACTGTCGTCTGTAGGGGAATCTTCAAGAAATATAACACCTCGTGCCTCTGTTACCTTCCTTGTTTTTGGGTCAAACAACCGATATGCCTTTGCTGTTGCAGAATAGCCAATCAACACTCGCTCCTCACCTTTAGGTTGAAACTTTTTGCTGTGCGTCTTGTTAAGTACGATAGCTCTACTACCAAATATTCGTAGATGACTTACGCCTGGTCTCTTTCCATTCCATGACACGTAAGGTGTCATATCGGTCAACGTCGAAGTCTCAGAGCGGTTGCGAAGATATGCAGCTGTATTTATGGCCTCTGCCCAAAAACTCTCGTCGAGATCAGCATGAACCAGCATGCTGCGTGCCATCTTCACCAACGTACGGTTCGCTGGTTCTGCCACACCATTTTGCTGCGGTGTATGAGGCACAGTAAGCTGCCTCCTTATACCATTGCTGTTTAGGAATTGTTGAAATGCGCTACTCAAATACTCGCGCCCGTTGTCACTTCTTAGACACTTTACTTTCCTACCAGTTGATGTTTCCGCAATTGCTTTAAATTCTTTGAACTTATCAAAAATTTCACTTCGCGTCTTCAAAAAACAAACGTAAACGTAACGCGATTTATCGTCAATAAAAGTTGCAAAGTAACGAGCACCACCAACCGAACTCTTATGCATTGGTCCACAAATGTCTGTATGGATGAGATCTAGTAATTCCTTTGCCCGATTATAAGACTGCTTAGGAAATTGCTTCTCACTTATTTTGCACTTTGCGCAAGTCTCACACACATATTTTTGCATATTTATACATTGTTCGGATGTTAAGCCATGAACCATATGATTTTTCATCATTTTATTTATACTGGCAAAATTTAAATGGCCTAAGCGATAGTGCCATTTAATAAGTCAATTTTTATCTGTTTGTGCGCTGAAACATTTTTGTTCACTCGTTTCAAATCGTTTTGCTTCTTGGCAACACAAACAACATCGCGCGTGCGATTTTCTATGCGTGCACAGTCATTCGAAATATTTACTGTGAATCCCTTGTTCACCACTTTCACCACGGAAATAAAATTACGTTGAATGTTTTCAACCAGAAATACATCGGTCAAATCAATTGTACTATATTTCCACTATAAACGCACTGTTCCGATACCGATCGCTTCAATATAATTTTGTCCGGCCAACACAATTCTTTCTTTGTGCTGTTTGATCTGTATAAAAGGCGATTTATCGTTACACAAATGTGCAGTCGGACCACTGTCCAAGTACCAAATATTCTTCGAAAAATTGTAATTGTTGTTTGCAGCAGCAAACACAGAATACGACTTCTTATTATTATATCACTTTCTTTTTCATGGCGGAGCACGCTGCTTCACGCCAACTGACATATCCTGCATAACTACCTCCAAATTCTGGTATCGATTTGATCACGTCGAATGACTCATCACACCTAATCGAATCATTTATTTGAGTAGGTTGATACTCTTGAACTGGGTTGGAATTGTTATTTAATTGTAACCTTATTTCTGCAATTTCATCTGCTAAGGCTTTACTTTTGGTTGCTATTAATTCTGCAATTATGTCTGCTGTCAAACTATAAGCCATTTTTAATTTTGAAAAACCGCTTATTAGGTCGTCCAGCTTAATTTAATAATACAATAACAAAAAAGATAAAGTTTATTGAAGCTCACATAGATGTCTGCCTTTTTGGCTGAGGGTCTTCCTTCATGCTGTAAGGGTCTTCCTTCTCGTTGTGGGTGGGGTGTCTTCCTTCTTGGGTTAAGTTTGGGTTTTTTTTTGAGTAGCACTACGGTTCACTTTTTATGTTTGTTTGAGTAACACTTTTAAGTTTTTAAAGAGCGTTTTTAAATATTTGCTCTTTTTTTTCTTGGACACCTTTTTATTTTCTTCAAGGTTCCTTTCTTTTAAATAAATGAGTTCTTAAAGAGCGTTTTTAGATATTTGCTCTTTTTGTAACACAGAAACTGGTCTTTCGCGACACTTGGGAATTATGGTTGTTAATTCCATTTTGTGTTTTTTTCACTTGCAAATCACTAAAGGATATCGTTAATCCTTTGTGCGTGGTTCGACCCTCGTTGGGCGCCAATTAATCGAACCGTTTTTAGGACTTCGAAAACAATATATTTTTATTTGTGGAGAACGACTCCGTTTCTTGTGGTTACAAAATTAAGACTAAAGTTACAATGTTGTTCTGAGGCCGAAGTGGCCTTTGAAGATATCAAAGCTTCTGCTGATCGAGCTAAAGCTTAAAGCTCGTGATGCAATTTGGACTTTGGACGAAGAAAGATTTGTTTACAAATAAGTGTTTTGCACACTAGGCTTTTAGGCTGCGTGGGTGGTTTATTGATTCAAAGAAGAGTTAATCAAGACTCAATGGGAATTGTTTACAATAGCAAAATATGAAGAGTTGAGAATCAAGACTCAATGGGAACTGTTTACAATAGCGAAATATGAGGCGTTGAGAATGAATTGTCAAGAGTCCGGAAAGACTATGAAAAGTTGTTTATAATTGACATAAGGAACGCCAAGTAGCTCAGGGTGATAACTCCCCCCTTTCTTAAAATGAATCGTCCCCGATTCTAAAGAGTTTCCGATAATTGCTTGACCAATGAAATGATACACGCATATACACGTCTTCGTACACAGACGCATATAAAGGCTTACGTTACGATATTTCTATTAAGTAGAAGTATTGTACAATTATTGACTCTTTACGATTCAAAAAGGTCGAAGGGTATCCCACTGTCGTGTGCCGCTCGACTGTTGCTCTTGTTTTTCTTTATAATTTTCTTATTTGTTGCTTACTTCTATTTTTTTATTTCGTTCATTACACCTTTTGTAGGCGACTGCCAATCATTATCTTTATTATTTATTAAGTTAGTTTTTTTGTTAGACAAGGGATTTTATTTGGTAATATGCCACACATGGGTATATATAATATGTATGTATGCACAAGAGTAAATTTTTTGTTTCAGCCAATTAAATTAATATAATTAAATCCCAACCACAATTCCTCTTGGCCCATAGGATGGATTTAGGGTAAGTGATCTTATTATTTTCTTTATATTTACACTTGCTTATGTGAACATATACCAACAAATACATACAAATATTATACCCTATAAATTGCACAGTCCTTACATAAATAAAATGAAAGAATTAAGAGGAACAGATTAAAAGTGAAAGACAAGAAAATTACAGTTACATTCAATAAAAGTTTTAATTCGTGAAACAGAAATAAAATATAGAATTAAACGAAATTACAGAACGTATGAAAGAAATGAAATTAAGAAAAATTAAAAAAATAGGAAATGTGTATTGGTTTTGTTTGTTGCCGCAGCAGTAGCCGGACGCGGAGAGTTATATTAAGATAAAGAAAAATCGCGTAAGTCTTCACTATGTGAATGTTTATTAGAAAGAAGTAACATTTTGCAATACTCTGTTATAAACTTAACATAACATATTTATAGCATTATAGCAGCTAACATACATGCATTGGTAACATAAACGATGATTTTCTACAATATGAAAGAAAACAAATAAGAATTAAATGAATTAAATTAAAGTTAGCAACTGTAACAGAAAAATTAAATAAAATATTGCTTAGTTTTAAAATAACGAAACAAAAGAAATAGAACAAATAATCTGAAGATAATGAAGTTATCAAGACGGCAGCATGGCCTTACATACTATCTTTTTTTCTTGTTATTAAATGAATAAACTTATTATAATGTTTTGGTAAATATATATATAGTTTTCCTTATGTGAAAAGGCGAAGGGGATAATGAAAGGGTAACATTTAAATTAGGGATTTACCATATATCGCCAAAGGTAAATCATGGAGGGTGGGTACAGAGGCGGGTTACTATACCATCAGTGTAGCCTCATTTACATTAGATATTCTGCCATAGCAGCTTTATACACTCACGAGCTCTCAGACTTTTGTTCTTTCTTTTAAATTTTTTTATGCATTAATTATAAATCTTGTTCATCTACGTAATAGGCACGGGACTATAAATTTAATTCTATGTGGCTGTCTGATCGAGTAAAGGCTTTATTAGTTGGCCAACGAACCCCCCCAATACGATTGCAAGCTAGCCGCAACTAGGGTCCCAATCGGCCAATAATTTAGCGAGCATCTCAACACTCAATCAACTAGCAAAGAAAAGTACATTATAGAATTTAGCGCCCAACGGGTGGGGCCAGCCAGAAACTACTAGGTACTTTAAATTCGAAGGCGAAATCCAACCTTTATTTATACCGAGTGTGTTAAATCACAAGTTAGCGTCGGATAATAGACTGTTAACAATAACTTGAAAAAATTAAAGGGATCGCGGCTTCACTTATCCCAAGTGCATATGCTATAGTATCAAACTGATTTAGGTTTTGAAACTGAAGAATTGGAAACACGATTTTTTGCATTGACCAAAAAACTCGTCCACTCTTTAGATCCGAGATGTTTAAATTAGTTGTTGGGAAATTATTTCCGTTTTATTTGCATTAAATTCTGTCTGGAATTATACTCCTAAGGATCGTATCTTAGAGAATATCCGACACACATGCTGATGCACAGTAATCGGAAAAATTCGTTCATTGTAAAGTAAATTCTGGAAATTAATTCACTAGACCTTCCACAATGTGAATATAAAATAGAGTAGGAAGCATATTTCTAATACAATGAAATTATGGCCCACTCTTTCACCAAATAGGAAGCAAATTAAACTTGCCAATAGACTAACGCATTCACAATAATGAAGAGATACCTTAACAATTAATCGAACTTTTTATTAGGCTAACGAAATCACTAGATAGAATAAGTCGTTGTTTTTTTTTTTTTTAAAATTTTTTTTTTTTTGGTTTTTTTGGGAAATTTTTCAGGTTTTGCTGAAAAGCCACAGAGTGAAAATTTATAAACTAAAGAGTCATCGTGAGGTAGGACCCAAGCGGTCTGCTGTTATGTTAGTAAAAGCTAATGGAAACTACCCTTTCATCAACTTCCCTGAGTATCGTAAGGAAAACAAATAACTTATGAAAGTTAAAAAAAATAAAAAAAAACATAATAAAATATTAAACATTTTGGAATAAACCAACAAAAACCAGACGAACGCTACATTCAGGTGCTGACTGTAGAAGGCCATGGATTATCATGGTATACCGTGTATAACTTATTTTCCTTTATTTATAAGGAAAATTTTGGTTATTTTGAATTATTAAGCATTTAAACATATAAATTTTATATTCCAATTATTTAATTCGAACGACACGCACAAATTCAATTGACAGACAGAAGAAGAAGAACACATAAACAATGCAAAGACGAATGGACAAGAAGTATAAGCATTAGATAGAGTGAGAGGGCAATAAGTTGGTTTATACATTTTTGCATAATGCCAAACAGGAGTGGCGGCTGCGGAAGTTGTACAGTAGCTTAGTGGAGTGTGTGCCGGATTCGAAGACCAATGATGTTGACAACAGTGTTCGGGTTCGATTGCTGCCGCGATCAATGTGTGACATGTTTTCCTTTTTTTCTTTCTTTTCTATTAAATAATTTGATGAATTTATTACATCGTGTTCTTTATGTGATGAGGGTTCAATAAAGACTAATTCAATGTTACTCCATGAAAGGCGCTTACAAATATTTAGTGTGACTTATACTAATACAAATATGTATGCGCAAAGAAGAGTGCGTATAAGAGTGCGTTGCTAATTAGCAATATGCATATTTCTCACAGTCCTTCTCAACGCAATTATACAAATTTTTTGATCTACTGCATACCTAACATACATGTGAATTTCATATGCTTAACTTTACACAGATTTTTAGTTAGGATATCAGCTATCATATTTTCAGTAGGTACATAGTTAATTTCCACAAATTTATTCTTAACCATTTCCCGTACATGGTGATATTTGATGTCAATGTGTTTGCTGCGTGCATGGAATTTCGAGTCCTTAGCTAGACACTGTGCACTTTGATTATCGCTGTTGATTTGTGTTGCGTAGTCGTCACCAAATCCCACTTCACGCATCACCTTGCGTATGTACGTTGCTTCTTTTGCAGCCATCGATAGTGCGACGTACTCCGCCTCAGTGCTGCTCAAGGCTACCACACCTTGTTTCTTGCTTTCCCATGAAATGGCTGCCCCGGCTGCGATGAAGGTCCAGCCACTGAAAGATTTTCGGTCCGTGCTGTCTTCAGCCCAATCAGCATCGACGAAGCAATATACAGGCTTTCCAGTCTTCTTATACTACCTGTAGACATAATTCGGCAGTGCCCCTCAAGCACCTCAGTATTCTTTTAGCAGCTGCCTCGTGCTCCTGGTGTGGATCCGCATTCTGCTGTGCAAGTTTTACGACTGAGTGTAATATATCCGGCCGTGTTGTTATTGCCAAATACATTAGAGAGCCTATCAGGGATTGATAGCTCGTTTGGTCTGCACTTGAAATCCTGCTTCGAGAGGTATAGCATTGGGTTTGCAGTTTTGCATACCATACTCACGTAAGAGATTTTCAATATATTGCTTATGGCCAACATTTATGTTGCCAGTCTCGCCTTCACGATCTATTTCCATTCCAAGAAAATGGTTCAACTGACCGCCATCAGTGACGTCGAATTCGTCAGCAATCGACATCTTTATTCTTTTTAGGTCATCTTTGCTGGTACTGGCCACAATCATGTCATCTACATACACCACTATGATGCCCAATGTTTGCCCTTGTCGCCGTATGTATACCCACGGCTCACTGGCGCAGGGGTTGAAGTCCATCTTCCTCAAAACAGAATTTAGCTTCACATTCCATTCACGCCCACTCTGCTTTAAGCCGTACAAAGATTTGTTCAGCTTTAACACACGCTCAGGGAACTTTTGGTCAACAAATCCCTCTGGTTGGCGCATGTACACCAAATCTCGCAGTTCACTGTTAAGATGAGCAGAAGAAACATCCATTTGATGGACATACATACCATGCTCAACTGCCAGAGCAATCACCAGCCTGATCGTAGAATACCTCGCTACTGGTGAGAAAGTTTCACTGTAGTTTATGCCAAAGCGCTGCGCACAGCCTTTAGCCACTAAACGGGACTTGAATTTATCTACCTCGCCATTTTTGTCACGCTTGACGGCGAACACCCATCTGCTACTGATAGCCTTCTCTCCTTTTGGTAGGTCAGTCAACGTCCATGTTTTGTTGGCTTGTAGACTTGCTATCTCCTTCTGCATCGATGCGTGCCAAAACTTTGCATGAGGTGAAATCAAAGCTGCATCCACAGTTCCAGGCACTGATACATCGTCAGTTGTCATAACATTGAGTATGTTATACTGCTTGCGAGGGCGTCCGGGTTGCCCAGTGTAGATAAGCTTTGGTCGTCTAGGTCCTCTCTTCCCGCAATCATCAGCTGTGTCGACTTCCAAATCTCCTTTTCCAATTTTAGCTTCTTGTTTCTGTTCATGATGATTCATACCGTCCAGTGACACATCTTCAACATTGTCGTCTTTGTTACACGCAGAATTAGACTCGTCCATCACCAGCGTGACTTCAGTACTGTTTGTTGAGCCCTGATCTCTCACGCTGTCGTCTGTAGGGGAATCTTCAAGAAATATAACACCTCGTGCCTCTGTTACCTTCTTTGTTTTTGGGTTAAACAACCGATATGCCTTTGCTGTTGCAGAATAGCCAATCAACACTCGCTCCTCGCCTTTAGGTTGAAACTTCTTGCTGTGCGTCTTGTTAAGTACGATAGCTCTACTACCAAATATTCGTAGATGACTTACGCCTGGTCTCTTTCCATGACTCGTTAGGTGTCATATCGGTCAACGTCGAAGTCTCAGAGCGGTTGCGAAGATATGCAGCTGGGCCTCTGCCCAAAAACTCTCGTCGAGATCAGCATGAACCAGCATGCTGCGTGCCATCTCCACCAACGTACGGTTCGCTGGTTCTGCCACACCATTTTGCTGCGGTGTATGAGGCACAGTAAGCTGCCTCCTTATACCATTGCTGTTTAGGAATTGTTGAAATGCGCTACTCAAATACTCGCGCCCGTTGTCACTTCTCAGACACTTTACTTTCCTACCAGTTGATGTTTCCGCAATTGCTTTAAATTCTTTGAACTTATCAAAAATTTCACTTCGCGTCTTCAAAAAACAAACGTAAACGTAACGCGATTTATCGTCAATAAAAGTTGCAAAGTAACGAGCACCACCAATCGAACTCTTATGCATTGGTCCACAAATGTCTGTATGGATGAGATCTAGTAATTCCTTTGCCCAATTATAAGACTGCTTAGGAAATTGCTTCTCACTTATTTTGCACTTTGCGCAAGTCTCACACACATATTTTTGCATATTTATACATTGTTCGGATGTTAAGCCATGAACCATATGATTTTTCATCATTTTATTTATACTGGCAAAATTTAAATGGCCTAAGCGATAGTGCCATTTAATAAGTCAATTTTTATCGGTTTGTGCGCTGAAACATTTTTGTTCACTCGTTTCAAATCGTTTTGCTTCTTGGCAACACAAACAACATCGCGCGTGCGATTTTCTATGCGTGCACAGTCATTCGAAATATTTAATGTGAATCCCTTGTTCACCACTTTCACCACGGAAATAAAATTACGTTGAATGTTTTCAACCAGAAATACATCGGTCAAATCAATTGTACTATAGGTATTTCCACTGTAAACGCACTGTTCCGATACCGATCGCTTCAATATAATTTTGTCCAGCCATCACAATTCTTTCTTTGTGCTGTTTGATCTGTATAAAAGGCGATTTATCGTTACACAAATGTGCAGTCGGACCACTGTCCAAGCACCAAATATTCTTCGAAAAATTGTAATTGTTGTTTGCAGCAGCAAACACAGAATACGACTTCTTATTATCACTCTCTTCATTGTTTCTCTTTTCGTTTGTTTTCTTCGAATATTTACAGTTGGCCGCGATATGCCCTTGACGACCACAACTCCAGCACACTCGCTGCTTCAAGTTTTTAATTTGCGAGACTGTACTTTTCTCATGTTGCGACGAGAACATTTTCTGTACTCCGCTTTGTTCTGTATCCATATTTTGGCACTCACTCTCTTCGAGTAATTTGATTTTCAAAGTAGCCAACGTAGGTAACGAATTACGAGATTCAATGGCAACTACAAAATTGTCAAAAGATTCCGGTAAACTAGACAATAGCAATATGCACAGACACTCATCGGCCAATGTAAATTCAATTTCAGACAGTTTTTCAATTAAGTCTGAAAATTTAGCTATGTGCGATGCCATATTTTCTGAGTCTGTCAACTTTATATACAACAGTTGTCTTAGCAAATGAACACGTCGCGCGGGACCTGCGGGCATATGGAATTTTTTTAATTTTTCCCAAGCACTTGCAGCGGTTACGCAATTCTTGACGTTGTTTATTTGTGATGCCTTAATGCAGAGCATAATGCTCGCGAGAGCCTTCTCATCTTTGGCATCAAAATCCAATTTTTTCTCGGGACTATCACTTTCAAGTTTCACTTTTAGTCCACACACGTAGCCCCACAGCTCGGCATGTATGAGCACGCTTTTCATTTGCACGACCCACGCACCATAATTATTGTCGTCCAATTTTTCTATCGAGTTCATTATTGAATTCATTGTTACAAACAAAAAAGTCCAGAATATTTGTTATTCACTTTCTTTACTAATTTACTATTGAGCTCCCTGGGCCCATAACCTGATGAATTTATTATATCGTATTCTTCATGTGATGAGGGTTCAATAAAGACTAATTCAATGTTACTCCATAAAAGGCGCTTACAAATATTTAGTGTGACTTATACTTATACAAATATGTATGCGCAAAGAAGAGTGCGTTGCTAATTAGCAATATGTATATTTCTCACATAATTTAAAAGCTTAACAAACAATAATTTATTTTTTGCTACGTAACATATTTAATAAGAACACTTATAAACTGCCGAATGTTGCACAAATCTGACAGGTGCGTGTGGGTGCCGAATACGGCAATTGATGCGTCTTAGAGCGGGAGGCCAAAACATATATGTGCAAATACAGACATGCATATATCGGCGTCCCGCTCTAACATTCGTGTACATTGATTGTCTTAACTATTGCAAAAAAATATGAAATTTATATCGGGAAACTATTTTTGTACCCTTCGACCATTGAAAATGGTCAAAAAAGGGTATACTCACTTTGTGCAAATGTATGTAACAGGCAGAAGGAGGCGTTGGAGACCCCACAAAGTATATATATTCTTGCTCAGGATCACTAGCCAAGTCGATTAAGCAATGTCTGTCTGTCTGTCCGGATGTCTGGGTGTCTGGATGTCCAGATGAACACACAGATCTCAGCTATTATAAAAGCTAGAGACACCAAATTTGGCATGAATGTTTCTGTTGATCCGGGACAGGTGAAGTTTATTTCAAATGTTGGGTGCCATGCCCCCCGCCTACGCAAATCAATAATTTCATCATTTAAGCTGATTTGCGAGCGACATATAAAAGATACAACATTAGGAGTAAGACTGTAGTTAGCTAAGTATAATACCAACAGCGTCGAAATTCCAGTCCGATCGGACAACAAACACAGAAGTTATTAAACAAAAACCTTGTTCGCTTTGATTTTGTATACAGACCAGCAAGCTGTGAAGTCATTGCAATGCTCATGTAGGAAAGAAAAGGAAAGAGAATGCGAGCGCCTAACTCCATCTGTTGCTCTTCTCTTTTTTTCTATGCACACACACAAACATACATTTGTGCTTGACCAATGAAATGATACACGCATATACACGTATTCATACACAGACGCATATAAAGGCTTACGTTACGATATTTCTATTAAGTAGAAGTATTGAACAATTACTGACTCTTTACGTTTCAAAAACGTCGAAGGGTATCCCACTGTCGCGTGCCGCTCGACTGTTGCACTTGTTATTGATATTTAATTAAATAATTTAGCATTTAAGTAGAGGGTGTAGTTTTCGACTGTTGTTTTCCTTTTAGTTTATATGAAAAAAAAAAATCCAAAAAACAAGTAATTAAAATAAAAAATTGCACCAGCCGCCGGCTAGGACTCGAACCTCTCGCACACGCTAATTCTTTAAGAATTGCCCGCCCGCCACACTAACCACTAAGCCACTGCCTCATTTATTGTTCGATCGGCAAAGTTGCATTCTGAGCTGGCAATTCTGTAACCATGCTATGCAAATAAAAAGTTTTGTTAAATGCTTTGTGTCCGACGCTAGATTCGATGCGTAAGTTACGTCTTCATATACGCATAAGTATACGTTCAAATTGAGTTTAATTCGGATCATATCTCACTTATTTATAGTCCGATTTAAATTAAATTTTCAGAAAACACCCGTGGCAATGTGTTTGTGAGATGTACAACTTTGGTTGTTGGATGTATATTGTGTATATTTAATTGTTATTACTGATTTACAGAGGCGGGAAGGGGCGTGGCAAGACACTGCAACATACACGGATGTTGAGATCCAGGTGTTTATACAGACATACAGACGGACAGACAGACATGGCTCAATCGACTCGGCTGTTGATACTGATTCAGAATATATATAGTTTATGGGGTCGGAGATGCCTCCTTCTGCCTGTTACGCACATTTGCGTTCCGACAAACACAGTAGACCATGAATTTTTTTAAAATCCATGGCCTAAACAAACAATTAATAAAACTTTTTCTGAACATTTAAAAAAAAAAAAACAAATATGCCTGAAGGAACGTGCAATCTTTGTTTAGAGCATCTGCTGACAACAGAAACATACTTAATACTGAATGCGGGTATAGATTTCATAATCAGTGTATCGTGGCACATCTAGAAAAGTATCCAGAGTGTCCTGAGTGCAAAGCACCTGGTACAATACAGGGCTTGGATTACTCTGCACATCTAGAGCCTCAAGCAAGCACTAACAAAGGTGCTATTTCAAAAGTACACAACACACGAAGTAAAGGAAAGCCAGATACTGGGGTAACACTTAACAAACATATAGATGAGGTGATAGGGGCAGCTGACTTAAATGAGTCATAAAGCCAAGATACTCATCCGAAAATTAATTCACGATCCACCCAAGGTCGACAGCCTAGGGGCGGTGGAGGTCGAAATAGAAATATTCGCTATCAGCCGCGGATTTCCGATCCGACTGAACATCATCTCAGAGAAATCGATTATGACAGAATCTTTAGTAGGATCGAAAATCTTATACAAGCCAAATTTGACAACTTAAACCTATCAAGCGGCATACATTCTCCTAATAGTTATCGGCAACTTCCGTCTCCACATGTGTCTCACATTAGTCGGCGAGGGCGAGTGACACGCGCTCGAACACAATGTCGAGTCCAGAGAAAGTCACCCAGATCATTCAGGGTTGGGGCATAAAATACGATGGAACAGTTAATGTCCCTACAGTCCAGGAATTTTTATACAGAGTAAGAACATTGACCATAGATAGTCTAAACGGTGATTTTGCTACTGTATGCAAAAACTTACATGTTCTCTTGACTATTATTGCAAGAGAATGGTATTGGAGATACCGCAAAAAAAACCCTGAGGTAATATGGGAAGATTTTTGTGGAGCTCTGAAAAATCAATATCAGGACCATAAAGACGATTATGTCCTTATGGAAGAAATTCGTGCTCGAAAGCAGAAAGAGGGAGAGCCCTTTGACTCATTTTATGAGGACATTATGTCGATCGTTTCTCGATTAACTATTCTTTTAGACGAGTACAGACTTGTTCAGCAGTTTCAAAGGAATTTAATTCCAGAGCTAAGACAAGCATTATTATATATCTCTATTCATTCTGTTGCTCATCTGCGACAACTAGTCCAGGAACGTGAAAATCTGCTAGGAGATGCAGATTTTAAGCAAGCTAGCAAGATCAATACTCAACCGAGGGTGTTTAAAAGAGCCGTTCAGATTGCCCACGGCAGATGCCTGCAATTTCAAAACAGGCATATCCACACTCAGACATTCCTTTACTACGTCAAATGAAACCGTACCATGAGAGATTAGCTCATTATAATGAGATCAGAGCAAAAATATTTTCAGAAGTAACAACCCTTGACCGTGTTAAACGGAACACTCTTCGTATGCGTAATTACTGGCATAAGATAAGATCCGCGCGTAAACTGCTTGTATCTTCGGTTGTAGACACCCAGACAGATGGTCGTCTTTAAGCTTCTATTACCTTTTTAGGTCTAATAGAAATTGGCTTATTAGACACAGGAGCCAATATAAGTTGTTTGGGAGCAGACTTGGCTTTTAAAAAAATATCATCACGTGTGAAAGCTGCTGATGGAAGCAGCCACCAAATAACTGGTTTTATTAGCACGTATGTAGCCTATAATGGGCTAACAAAACGTCTCGATATTTATGTTATTCCAATAATAAACAAGCGTGTCATCTTAGGAATTGATTTTTGGAGAATTTTTCAGTTAGCATTAGGTATTATATGGTACTGATACTAACCTGAAAAAATTTCCACTTTATTCATCTCAAGAAAAGCGATTACAGAGTGTAATTAATTTATTTCCTAATTATAAAGAACAGGGGCTAGGAAAAACATCCCTTTGAAGCCATAATATTGACGTCGGTGACGCCAAGCCAATAAAACAGTGTTTTTATCCCGTTTATCCCGCTGTAGAGAAACTTATCTACGTAGAAGTGGACAGAATGTTGTCAGAAGGCGTCATTGAGCCATCGAAGAGTCCTTGGAGTTCTCCGATGAGGCTCGTTATTAAACCAGGCAAGGTACGCCTTTGTTTAGATGCACGACGCATTAACGAGTGCACTAAAGAGGACGCGTACCCACTGCCAAATATAGATGCCATTTTTTCTCGGCTTCCCAAAGCCAATATCATAACCAAATTGGATCTGAAAGATGCATTCTGGCAAATACCCCTCACAGATGAGGCTAAAGCCATTACAGCTTTTACAGTGCCGGGGCGGCCACTATACCAATTTACAGTGATGCCGTTTGGTCTCTGTAATGCTCCACAGACAATGTGCCGGTTAGTCGATGAATTGATCCCTGCAGACTTGAAAACATGTGTTTTTGGTTACCTTGATGATGTGTGTGTAGTGTCAGAAGACTTTGACACACATAAGTCGATTCTTATTAAGTTAGCGGAACAATTTCGTAGGGCAAATTTGACTTTAAATGTGGCTAAAAGTCGTTTTGTGTTACAGAAGTCGAATACCTGGGACACATTATAGGAAATGGTGGTATCGCTACTGACCCAAAAAAAGTTGATGCACATGGCCATCCCCGAAGACGATCAAACAAGTGAGAAGCTTTTTAGGCCTTGTTGGATGGTATCGGAGATTCATCAGTTACTTCTCTGAACTAGTCTTCCCGACTACTGTAGTTCTATCAAACGGGAAGAAATTTTTATGGACAGACACAGCGGAGACTGCTTTCCGAAATTTTAAAAATGTTATCACTTCGGCACCGGTACTTCAAAACCCGGATTTTAGTAAAAAATTCTTCGTACACTGCGACGCAAGCGATTGTGGGGTGGGGGCTGTGTTAGTGCAGCTTTCACATGACAATATGGAACGTCCAGTCATGTCCAAAAAATTGAACACGGCACAACGCAATTATAGCGTTACCGAACGTGAGTGCTTGGCGGCGGTGTTGGCAATCGAAAAGTTTAGGTGTTATTTGGAGCTCCAAGAATTTGAGCTCATAACAGACCATGCTAGTTTACTACCACCTTGATCAAAAAGTTCCCGGAATCACCACCGTGTGGCGCTTTCAGTCACCCGATTTTAGTTCTCTTTTTTTTTAAGTTGGCACAACCCTCATTGACATTCTATAAAATTTTCAGCTTGATAGTGTGACATTTGTAAAAGTCAAGGTAGTATGGCTTATGCGACAGCCGAATCTTAAAGGCAGGTTGGCTAGATGGGCCATGCGTTTACAGGGCTATAGGTTATATTTAGTGCCAGACGCCCTTTCAGGAATGCACGTAGAGGATGTGTCAGCCATGGAGCTTATTGAGCCAGAAATTGATCTCGACTCAGCATGTTTTGATGCGGAAGATTATGTCCAAATGAGAATTGAAGCAGAAACTTCGGAAGGAAAATATCCAGATTTAAAAGTTATAGGTAAATATTTATATATTCGAACTAAACATGAAGATGGCACAGACTTAGGTATGCAGCAGGCATGGAAGTTATGGATACCCAAAAGTTTGACAGAAAGTGTCATTCGTTGGGCTCACGAGTCGGTAGTGACCGCCCGTGGTGGCATGGCTAAGACCTTGGAGCTTATACGTCGTAACTTTTATTGGCCAGGCATGGTATCACAGGTGCGCTTGTATGTCCGCGCTTGTGATGTGTGTAAATCCACTAAGGCACCAAATCAATCATTAAAGCCTCCTATGGGTAAGCCAGCCATATCTGAAAGGCCATTTGAACGCTTATATGTAGATATTTTAGGTCCCTATCCGAGCAAACGATGATATATTGGTTTGCTAAAAGTCGTTGATCACCATTCAAAATTTCATTGGCTATGCCCTGTAATATATCCAAGGTATAAAACGTTGTAGTGTAGTAAGTTCAAGCGTCACACAATGTGGTGTAGTAAATCCAAGTAATAACACAATATGGGTTTAGTTGTATTCGGGGTAATTGTCCCCTTTTATTGTTATAATAGAATGGGGCAGGGAAGGTCCCGCTCCATTCGAAATCAGAATCGAAAAGTGTTCTTAAGTCTACAGGCTAAGTTCTTGGAGCAGCGCTGCCCGCGTAGCCGTATATCTTATGTATATTAATTGTCGCCAAGAGACGACGTTGGAGGAGGCGGAGTGTTATGCGCACACATAGTACGCGATCAGCGCATAGCCAGCGTGAGAATGCTGACTATGCAATTATGCATGTTAGGCTCCAAGTGGATGCTCATATTACACATGCACTTGGGCCGGACTGTTTATGTAAACATTGCATCAAAGTGTTAAAATGTATGAATGTATATTCAAAGTATGAATATATGTCTGTGTATTTTTTTTTTTTGTGTATTTATTTTTTTTTTTTAAATGCTTAATGTTGTTTGTATGATTTCTTATAAAATCAAAGAATAAATGTGTTTGTTTTAAATATTGTGTATTGGCCGTCAGCCGTCAGAGGAAGCAAAGGGAACCACATGTAACCATAGTTTTGGCTGGGGAACGTGCCGTCCTTGCTCCTACTGACGGAAGTGCGGCTATACCCTCCACGCGAGGGCGGCTGGAAGCAGGCCCCTAGCACGGGCATGTCTCTGCTAGGGGTGCTGAATAATTGTAGTCGGGCGAAGATCGTGAATCTATAAATCACCCCAATCCAAGGCCTAACAGCATACGCTAAGGGATGCATGGCCGGGGGGAGCTCGGTCTCTAGTATGCGGACTCTGGATACCTGCCGCCCTCCAGTTTCAATTAGACTTCCCACGGCAAGTGGGCTATGTCGTGGGTGACCTTCCCTTCCCGCTCACTCATGGGATCAAATTTTATGGATCTGAATATCTTTATTAACGAGCCTGATGCAGCTTTGAAAGCATCAACCCAGGGCGAAGCCTTCACGGCTGATCCCAACACCAGCACTGCAGCCATTGGGCTGCTGGCTTCCACCCCCAATACTACGGGTCTCGACCCTAGTACTCCGGGGGACTCGGACAGGCCACGAACTCCTTTGGATATTGAGTTCGCTAGTGCTGCCTTCTCGTCCAACAACTGCTCAGTCATGCAGCAGACCGTCGAGGTGATGTCCTCCGACGCCAAAGCTGAAGGTGACGTGAACAGCTTTGCCGACGACGCTTCCGTGGCCTCTCAGAGGTCAGGCCTCACGGAAGCTGGCTCCCAAATCCAGACTCTGCGACTGGACTCAGGGAACGCCTTCGTCAAACTGAAGACCCGCGAGAAAAAGCTCTTCAAAGCTGCACTCGCAACGGGTTCGAGCAGAGCAGAGGCTCTTGCTATCGCCACTTCGCCCCCCGCGGAAACCAAGGCTAAGCGGATGCGCGGTGACGACACTATCCCCGAGCCCCAAGGGTCCTCAAAAAAGTCCAAAAAGACTCACGTAGAGTCCACCAAGCCACTTTTCAGCCAAGTGGCAAGCAGGGTGAAATTGGGCTTCACTTCGGCTGACCCCGCTAAACCTCTTACATCGGAGCATATGGCCACGGTGCAAGAGAGTATCCTTAAGGCGATGCGGCTGCCTTTCACATCAAAAGTCGGCCCAGGTTTCGAGGGTTGTATCCCCCGAAATGAATGGCTGCTCTTGGTGTGCGAGAACAGCAGCACTGCCAATTGGGTCAGGGAAGCTTTTGGACATATCAGGTCCATCAGCGGCCTTGATATAAAACTGTTGGAGGAAGCTGAGTTCCCAAGAGCTCACCTCGTTAGAGGCTACTTCCCCAACAGCGCTACCTTCACACCCGCCGAAATTGTGGAATACTTGGGTATTAAGAACTGTGAGCTCTCAACGGAGCTCTGGCGGGTTGTGAAACACGGCCTTAACGGCAACACGACACACCTCGCGATGATGGTCGACGAGATGTCGTATAAGGCTCTAACGGAGCTTAAGAGGATCGTGAAATTCCGCTTCGGCAGAGTTAAACTCATCCTCAAGAACTCCGCTGTCAGAGCCACCCCCACCCCCTCCCCTTCCCCGACACCCCCTCCTGTCATCGCTCCTCCAGCGGCGGTAACGGTGGATTCCACCGGCGTGACAGCAGTGGCTAGCGCTCCGGTGGCGTCCACCAGCGCCACAGCTGCAGTGGCGCAGACAATACCCATCCCCAAACCCGCAGTCATAGTGGTGACTGCCCCCAAGCCCACAGCGGTCCGCATGAGGCCGGTGGTTGGCAGCGGACGCCCCGCCGTCCATCCCAGGCCCTCCACCAGCACAGTGCGGAGACCCCACGCAAGGGCCCCTCCGGCGACCGTGGTCGCAAGGCGACCTCCCCTGAGCGGTTCCTCTAGACTGCCGAAGGGCATCCGAGGCAATGACTCTCGGGGGGCAAGGCAGGTGCCCTTGTTAAAAAGGCCCTGAAGGAGGATGCCGAGCGCCATTAAGGTGCTCCAGGCGAACCTGCACCACGCCAGAGGAGCGTCTGCCACCCTGTGCAGGGTCGTCTGCGAAGAAGCAATCAACCTGGCTCTCGTCCAAGAGCCATGGTTGATCGGTGGCCACATCCGTGGACTATCATGCGGATCATGTAAGTTGATATATGACCGCATGGGCGGTGCCCCTCGCACTGCTATTGTTGTAAATAACAATGTGAGACACTTCCCTTTATCAAATTTCATCCACAGATACCTGGTGGCAACGGCTATTGAGGTAGGCACGGCTGAGGGTGTCCGGGAGGTTGTGATCGCCTCTGCTTACTTCCCGGGCGACGTGGATGACATTCCCCCCACAGAGGTTCAGCGGCTGGTGGACTTCTGCCGCTCACACAACAAGCCGCTCGTGATCGGCTGTGATGCCAACGCGCATCACACGATCTGGGGAAGCAGCGACAATAACAAACGTGGTGAGTCCCTTTAAGAATATCTATTGTGCTGTCAATTAGATGTTGATGGAGTAAGCCAACTTTTATTAATGCCATTAGGGAAGAGGCTTTGGACCTTACCCTACTCAGTAACTCTATTGGGAGTTCACTGGTAAACTGGCGGGTCACAGACGAAGCCACCTTGTCGGACCATCAGCACATCAGGTTCGATCTACCTGGCCAAGTCGAGATCCGTCAGAACTCCTTCTGTCCTAAAAAGACCAATTGGGAACTTTTTAAAGCCTCTGTGGCTTTTAAAACAGATTTGTTGATCAGCAACCCAAATTCTATCGGTGAGATAGAACTTGCTGCCAACTAGCATTGAATCGCTGCCGGAGGCAGCGAGACTGCACAATGTATTAGCTAAAGGGTCGTCTAATGGTATAGGGCTTCTTAGAAGAGCAGACGGCTCTTTCACCCAAGATCGCAGGGAGGCACTTGATCTTCTGCTTCAAGTCCACTTCCCAGGTTCGGTGGCGAAGCCAGATCTATTTAGTCTAGATGACGTCACCATGTCACCGGACTCACGTGGTTCCAGTTTATCGGGAACCATCTTCGACCCTGAAAAGGTCAAATGGGCTAAAGATTCCTTCGCTCCCTTCAAAGCCCCAGGGGGCGATCAAATCTTCCCAGCCCTTCTACAAAACAGCCTGGATCATATTCTCGATCCGCTGGTCGGCCTGTTTAGAGCTAGTCTCACTTGGGGATACATACCCGTCTCTTGGAGGAGAGTCAATGTGGTATTCATTCCCAAACAAGGGAATCGTCCCACGGACCAGCCTAAATCATATCGGCCGATCAGTCTCACCTCCTTCCTTCTTAAGACAGCGGAAAGGCTCATAGACCTGCACATACGGTGCTCTCTGCAGAAAACTTATCCTCTGCATCCCACGCAGCTTGCGTATATAGCGGGAAGGTCGGCGGAGGTCGCCCTCCACAAATTAGTAGGTAAAATCGAAGAAGCCCTCGCATACAAGAACATTGCTCTGTGCTCTTTTCTTGATATAGAGGGTGCTTTTGATAATACCGGCTACGGCTCTATCTCTGCTGCGCTAGAACGCAGAAATATTGCCCGTTCCCTAATCCGATGGATTGAGGCTATGCTCAAACACCGGATCATCTCCTCTACCTTGGACACCACGACTGCTGTTATTAGTGCGGTCAAAGGATGTTCCCAGGGAGGGGTCCTATCCCCCCTACTCTGGTCTCTAGTAGTTGATGAACTACTAAGCATTCTCGCAGACCAGGGCGTGCAAGCAATCGGCTACGCGGACGACCTGGCTCTAATAGTGATCGGGGGAAAACCCCGAGGCCGGCACTAGGTGCGATATTACCTAGTTGTAAATTCCATTAAAAGTAGAACACACGACGAATGTAGATTTGAACAATTTATTCTCCTTAACTTATTCTAACAAATATGGGAATTGCTTCTGGTTGATTCTGCTGGTCTCAAGAGAGTGCCCGTCCGCTCCTCGGCTATGAGCCGTTGAGCCCTCAGCCAGCCAGCATAAGTGCTGACCAAGCGCAACGTGACTCCCGCTGCCGCGTTCGGGTGTCGCAATGTTGGCGGTGCTGTGCCAGCACGATCAACATTGTTGTCCATATTCGGCTGATGCGGCGGTTATCGGCTTTTGGCTGACACCGTGGAGTGGCTGTGCTGACGCTGATGCGCTGACGCAGCAGCGGCGACGAGGCAGGAAACGCGCAACGCGCAGATCAATGACCCGTTCACCCCGACACCAGTTGTACGGTGTGAGGGGCAAGGGAAGCGGTTAGCTGGTGTTAACTCCTCCCCGCCTCAAGATCTGCGTCCCGCAGATCAATGTACCTTGCCTGGCTCGGCTTGGCCCAACGCCTCTAAGTTCGCGGCGATGTCTCGGACATTGGGCATACCTTTGGGGGACGTCAGCTTCTTCCATAGAAAATAAAATCCGGATAGTATACAGATGGCGAGTGCCGCCTCGGTGAGGAAAGAAGCTAGTAGTTCTCCGGTCACGTTGGACATCTTCTCCAGATTTCGTATGCTCACATCGTGGACATATTCCAGGGAAAGTTGAAAGTTGTTGGCCGTTATGTGGCTCAGTACGGCCGGCATCGCCATTATATGACTGATCGAGTAACTGGAATAATTTTAGCCGTCGACCGTTATCGTCTCGTTGTCGAATTGGATGATGAAGGAGCCGATCAGGTTGTAGTTTTTTGCAGCCGTCCCCAGAGTTCCGTTGAAGTTGGTCAGGTAGAGCATTCCATCGTCGACTTGCTTGACCACTCGTTGATTGCTCCTTTGGTATGAGCACCTGGCCTGACCGCCTTTCAGTAGTCGGGGGATACAACTATCCTCTTTCAATTTCTGAAGCTCCTCCTCCCGCAAACAGAGGTATTGCCAATGGAAAGGCAATCTCCCAGGACCGCATAAGTTTCGCTCGAGCTAGCAGCTAGCTTATGGTGTTCCAGTATAATCTGCTTTTCCTCGCTTATCGTCGCGTATAGGTGCATAAGGCGGTACTTCTCAGCCGCTACCTTTGGGAACGCCAGTATGTAGAGCAATAAGGTTCCATTGGTTACGATGGTTGCCCGAGAGAATTCGATGGCTTCGATCGCATTCTTATATGGCAAGTTGTCCACTTCCCTCAGTATGGTTTCAATCTCGCCATGGTCTAGCAAATTTGAGTCGACTATGCTGGTTTTAGCCAGCTGGCAAGCTCTGACGACTTCGGAAACCTGGTTAGATACGATGATGGATTTGTGTAGCACCATCGTAGTGGTGTACAAATCGCTGTCCACCGCATTCACCTTTGCTATGACGTTGTTTAATTGCTCGATGGATTCGTGAGTCGCGTCGAACAGACGTGCATTTATTCTTAGCTGTTGGTCATTGTTCTTCGATGCCATCCCTTGCGCAGCCAAAACAGCGTTCCAGTCAGCAGCATCTGGAGATCCAGCTATCCATTTCCAAGCCGACCCCAGCCAATCCAATGAACGGGATTTGCGCCCCGCTCGTCCGGAAAGCCTGTTGATTCCCTCTATGGCTGTGTTGAGGTAGTAGACGACCAAAGCCTCGGCTTTTCTGTCCGCCAAGGCAGCTGTTTCTCGTGCGATTTCCTCGGCCAATCTGTTCATCTTTGTAAGATCGACGAGGTGCGCTAGCTTGAAGACGCCGTTGGTCCTCCATACTTCGCCGTGTTGCAAGGGGATCACCGGCCCCTCGTACTTATATACGTGGGCGGGACTCACAACGCACGCAGGAATCAAGCTTACAAAAAGACAATTTGTAAATAATTGATCGTTTTCAAGTTGGTCTTAGGCTACATATTGTGTGTGTAAATGGGTGTAGGGTACATTTTATGTATTTATTTGTATTTTATTTTTATATGTTTGTAATTTTTTATTATTTTGTTGTGTTTTTTTTTTGTGTTTTTTTTTATAGTCTTAATATTCTTAATTTATTTTTATGGGTGTTTTGTGTTTGATAGTTTTTATGGTGGGTGGAATATCTCATCAAATTGCCATCGCCTGTTTAATAAATTTATTTTGAAGTTAATTTTGCTTTATATTCTTATCAGCCCAAGCCATGCCTCAATTCCTCAGATCAGTTTTGTGGAAAGTTTTCCCTGATCTGGTTCTAATCGTTACCTTGTTATCCTCCTGTACTCTTTCGCATCTGAACCTCGGCTTTTCTTTCGTTTTTATTTGCTTATTTGCAACAAAAACTTCATCCCCCGATTCATAAGATTTGGGCTCATTCCTAGTTTTATTCCGAGCCATGTTAGTTCTAGCTTGCTTATGTTCGATCAAACCCCTTATGTCTTCTAAAGTCTGTCGCCGGAAATCTGTCAGACCCTGATAGTTTATCCTCGACGAGCGGTCGAAGAAAATATCAGCTGGTTTCCGATTCGTCACTGAATGGACGGAGGTGTTATAACGGTCCACCGCTATCGGAACCAGTTCGACGGGTTTGAAGGTGGGGAGCTCACTTTTAAGGCAACGATAAATCTCTAGGAACGTAGCATGGAATCTCTCGACTTGTCCATTTACTTCACTCTTCTGGGTTGGAGCATAATAAAGGTTAATGTCCAGAGACCGGAGATAATTGAGCACTGTTGGGCACAGTAGCCCTCGCTCGTTATCTGAAACCAAAACTTTAGGGGCAGTGAAGTAATGGAGAGCTTCCACTAGGGTTTCCCGCAGATGCACGGATGCTTTTGACTGCAGATGGAAAAGTTTGGCAAACTTTCTGAATTTATCAATGCAGCTTAGGTATAGCCTTTTTTCGAGCACGAAAATATCGATGTGAAGTATTTCACACGGATAGTTTGGGATAGGTGTGGGCTGTAAGTTAGGCCTATTAGGATGTCTGTCATATTTGAAGAGTGGCACGAGGAAGTTTGCAGGCGGATCGTACTGGACATCCGCGGGAAATAATATCTTTCTAAAAGTTGGAGGCGAATCTCCGAAGGGCCCCTGTGTGCTCTTCGGTGTTCTTTCTCGATTATTTCGCAGATTTCTTCTGCGTCGGCCACGTCCGCCACCAGACGCTGCGTTATACGAATTTTGAATAAAAGAAAACTCGCTAAGCAGACGGATTGGAAAAGTTGCAAATGCTCTTCTGGAATTTTGACGCCGTTAATTATTACAGGTCGCAGATACGACTGTAAAGAGTTAGTTAACTCGGCGAGTGATCCATCGTTAAGAGGAATCAAATGGTGAGTATAACCTGGGTGCGGGTATTCGCATAAATACTCTGACCTGGTTGTGTCGAAAATGAGTTGATTCATGAAGACGTTGATCGGAGATTCAACATGGGGAATCAATTTTGAATTGTCATGAGAAGCGCTATGGGCAGTATCCAAAGACTGCATATCATCGTCTGGGTTTGCCTTCAAATCAGTACCCAACTGGTTAATCTGAGGCGGAATGCGTGAAAGCGCGTCAGCCACAACATTAGATTTCCCAGGTTTGTAGATGAGTTCACAGTTATATTCTTCTATACGAGCCTTCCAGCGTTTCAGTTTTGCATTGAAATTTCTATTGCCCAAGGCAAACGTGAGGGGTTGGTGGTCAGTGTATACCCTAATGGTACCAGCACCATATAAGTAAGCCCGAAGGTTGTCCAATGCCCAAACTATAGCGAGCATTTCTTTTTCAACAGTAGCGTAATTTTCCTCTGTTTTGTTTAGTGATCGGGAAATGTACGCTAACGGCCTTTCTTTACCATGGTCGTCTTGTGAAAGGACAGCCCCGATGGCATAGTTAGAAGCGTCCGTCGTTAAGTGGAATGGCTTAGTGAAACATGGAAACGCCAGTATCTCGGAAGAGGAAAAGATTGACTTTAGATCCTTAAAGGACTGTATAGCCGTTTCGTCCAGCGTAATTGGAACCTTGCTTGATTGCGAGGATTTTATATTAGCATACAGTCCGCGCGTCAAGTTCGTGAGGGGCTTCGCTACCTTCGCATAGTCCTGAATGAACTTCCTTTAATTCTTTAACAGAAGTTGGTGGTGGCATTTCGCCGATCGCTTTGACTTTCTTCGGATCTGCCTTAATGCCATCAGCCGTGACGACGTATCCCAAAAATTCTACTTGCGTGTCCAGGAAATGCGACTTTTCAAGGTTTACCTGGAGGTTTGCCTTTGACAAGCTTGCAAATATCAATCGGAGATTTTTCCAGTGTGTATCATAGTCTCCACTGAAGACGATGATGTCGTCAATATAAACATAGCACACCTTGCCAATATGCTCGCGTAAAACATCGTCTATCATTCTTTGGAAGATTGCAGGTGCATTCTTCAAACCGCACGGTAGACGGAGGAACTCGTACTTTCCATTCAAAGTAGAGAAAGCTGTTTTGGGGATGTCGCTATCCTTCATGTGGATTTGGTGGAAACCAGAAGTCAAATCCAAGGTGGTGAAATATTTGGCATTGCCCAGACTGGCTAGCGTGGCGTTTATGTCTGGGATGGGGTAGGTATCGGATATGGTGACGGCGTTTAACCGCTTGAAATCGACTACCATGCGATATTGTTTTTCCCCATTTGGTTTAGGTTTTTTTGGAACTACCCAGATAGGGGAATTGTAAGGGCTATTAGAAGGTCGAATTATACCGCTCTGCAGTAATTCGTCGATTTGGCGTTCGACCTCGCCGCGCATGTTGACTGGGTATGGGTAACTTTTGGTATAGATCGGGTCTTGCGTGTTGGTGCGGATTTCAGCCTTGACGGCCGTCTCCACGGACATTCCAGGTGAAGGGGGCTCAAAAATGTGGTAAAACTCTTCGAGAAGAGAATTCAAAGTTTCCTGCGTGCCGTCTGGGTGTTCGGCGGCGAGCAACGAGTTAACGTTTAATGAAGCTCTGGCCAAAAGAGGGATTTTAATACCTGGGGTTATTATTAAACAATTGTTTTTTCTATCTATTATGGCCTTCAAATCTTTGAGAGTATCATCTCCGATGATACCATCGAAAGACTGTAAATTTGGAAGAACGAAGAAGGTAATGTCTAAGTCATTTCCCAGTGGCTCGAAAAATTTACCAACTACCTCCAGCGGACTGTACCGAGAAGGGTTTGTGGACCGTGGTACAGCCGGCTGCAAGCTTGTGGCTAATAAAGTTTTTGTTCGCCCCAGTGTCGATCAAAAACTTTAGCCTCTCTCCCCCCTTTGTCGCGTATTCTAGGTACGGTACACTGGAGAGGCGTTGGTCATAAAATTCGCCTCCTCCTGGGTTTCGAGGTTCTGTGGGGAATCTGTGACCCCTTCTGCTACCTCCTGTGGAGGGTAGTCATTGGCTTCCGCGACAACTTGAGACGCGTCAGCATAATATACCTCATGTGAAAGGGCTTGGTTGCCCTTACTAGTTGTTGGGGTTGGCGGAAGTGGTGCCAATTCTACGTGGTACAATCTTTGTACTTTTCGGAATGGGTTGCCGCCCTCGGACGCTCTTTTCGTGCCGGAGTCTCCTCCCTGGCGACAGCTGTACCCTGATTGGTAAGATTGGCCCGACTGGTTAGATTCCAGTTTAATGGCCTGTCTAGGACCCTGACTTCTGTAAGAATTTTGCGAAAATCTGCCCGAACCGGGAGAAAAAGGGGGTCGGAATGGTGCCCTGGCCTGATGTTGGAATGGGCCCGCAAATCGTGGGGAGCCTGACGGTTGACAAAACTGAAGTGTGGAGGTCTTTGATCTTACATTCTGCAACCCAATACAAAAAGAGTACGCTTCTGGTAGGTTTTTGGGGCCACGGACAAGTAAGTGTTTGGAACAGTCACCTCCCACTCCCTGTATAAAAACATCCAAAGCCTTGTCCCTGTAGGTCTCTGTCAATGCTTTGACTGCCTCGCGAGGGTAATTTCCGGCTTTCAGATTGTTCAAGATCAATGAGAGATGGCTGTTAACGTCCATATAGAAACTGTCCAGACTCCTAGAGCCTTGAGACATTTCACCGAGCTCACGTTCAAGCGTACGTATGTCTCTTTTGTCCGCATAGTGTAACGCTAAGGTGCGCTTTATGTCTTCCCAGTCATCATCTTGGACGCCATAAGCCGCCAAGGCCATATCGGCGCGTCCTCTTATCTTCTGCCTAATATGCAAAACTATAGCTCTATACAAGGGTCTGGTCTTTACCAACTCATAATCGGTCAATATGGATTGCGCTCTGTTTACCCAAGACAGGTAAGCCTCCTGCTGCCCCTCGAACACATGTAGTTCTTTGACGCAGTCAGGGAGGACCGATATCTCTTTCAACTCATATTCGGTGCGCGCGCGCACCAGGGGTTGTGGTTGGTCGACCATTGTGTTGGCATGCCCACGGTCTTGTTCTAAGGTAGCCAACCTGTCGTTATTCTTTTTCAAGTCTTCCTTAATACCCGTTACCACATTGGTCAGGGCATTAAGTGACTCCCCAAGAATACGCAAGGTCTCCTCCATTGTAAACTTTAGTTCGAGTTAAAAAAATTCAGGAAGTGTTTAAGGTAAGAGCGGTAAGAGGTAAGAGGTAACAGACGACGATGGCTTCGACTGACAAGAACTTCGCCCTTTTTTTGTCTCACAATTGTTCTTTAGCAAATGGCAAAAATAAATGAAATATTTCACTCACCCTTGATTGTCGTTTATCGGTTGGTTTTGTTATGAGTTGCACCCCTACAATAGGAGGATTCTAGTTGTAAACAGAAAAAAGTGATTTAGTTGGTTGTACAAGGAAAATGGTATTATAATTTTTTCAATTGCGGTCAAAATCAGCTGTGCATGTGTTTATGTTGTATTTTACAGTGTTTTTTTTTGATCACGTGTGTTTTACTTATTCTATGTGCTGTTCATTTTTGTAATAATTTTCTGTTGCGTGCGTGCATCTTATTGATCACCTCAATTTATTTCGGCACTGGGCGCGGTGGTTCCGTAGTATCCCTTTTGGCTGTTTTACCTACTAAGGTACGGTCGCCACACAACTTGTTGGGCGGTTTTTTTTGGGTGCATTCCACACCACTTAACGTATCCAACAAGCTGCCACTCACCACCTTATCGCGCTAGGCGCTCATATTACTTTTATTTGCCACTCGCAGATAAACTGCCGCAGTGGTTCTCCATATTATTGGTTGGTTGCACACAATCTTTTGCACCCGCGAATTAGCAAGAGTGCCGTACCGCCGCAGTGGGTCGATTGTGTTTGTTAAGTTATAGGTGTCGTACAACGTTTGCGCTCGGCATGGACGACGAGGCGTCCTCCGGTGGCGGGTCGTTGTTTTATTATTTTACATTATACTTTAGTGCACACAACACAAGTTGCACACCTTCTGTTTTTCACAAGTTTATGCAATATTATGCGCCCCGGGATTGGCGTAGTTCCCCCCGGCAGCGCGTAATTGCTTTTTTATTTGTTGATCACTTCATTCGCAGTTCACGCAGCAACGCAGCACTTGTTTTTTTTTTTTTTTTTGAGATCATTGGTCTAATTTATTGTTATTTTTTTATCCTATTTCATGTTTACTTTAAAAAAAAAAAATAAATGTTTTGCACACCACATTTTATTATTATTTTTTATCTTAATGCACAGTAATTTCGACCGTAGTTATTCAACCGGACATCGCCGGTCCCTGCTCGGGCGCCAGTTAAGTGCCGACGCAGGGGGAAAACCCCGAGGCCGGCACTAGGTGCGATATTACCTAGTTGTAAATTCAATTAAAAGTAGAACACACGACGAATGTAGATTTGAACAATTTATTCTCCTTAACTTATTCTAACAAATATGGGAATTGCTTCTGGTTGATTGTGCTGGTCTCAAGAGAGTGCCCGTCCGCTCCTCGGCTATGAGCCGTTGAGCCCTCAGCCAGCCAGCATAAGTGCTGACCAAGCGCAACGTGACTCCCGCTGCCGCGTTCGGGTGTCGCAATGTTGGCGGTGCTGTGCCAGCACGATCAACATTGTTGTCCATATTCGGCTGATGCGGCGGTTATCGGCTTTTGGCTGACACCGTGGAGTGGCTGTGCTGACGCTGATGCGCTGACGCAGCAGCGGCGACGAGGCAGGAAACGCGCAACGCGCAGATCAATGACCCGTTCACCCCGACACCAGTTGTACGGTGTGAGGGGCAAGGGAAGCGGTTAGCTGGTGTTAACTTACATCTACATCTACATCTACATCTACATCTACATCTACATCTACATCTACATCTACATCTACATCTACATCTACATCTACATCTACATCTACATCTACATCTACATCTACATCTACATCTACATCTACATCTACATCTACATCTACATCTACATCTACATCTACATCTACATCTACATCTACATCTACATCTACATCTACATCTACATCTACATCTACATCTACATCTACATCTACATCTACATCTACATCTACATCTACATCTACATCTACATCTACATCTACATCTACATCTACATCTACATCTACATCTACATCTACATCTACATCTACATCTAAATCTACATCTACATCTACATCTACATCTACATCTACATCTACATCTACATCTACATCTACATCTACATCTACATCTACATCTACATCTACATCTACATCTACATCTACATCTACATCTACATCTACATCTACATCTACATCTACATCTACATCTACATCTACATCTACATCTACATCTACATCTACATCTAACATCTACATCTACATCTACATCTACATCTACATCTACATCTACATCTACATCTACATCTACATCTACATCTACATCTACATCTACATCTACATCTACATCTACATCTACATCTACATCTACATCTACATCTACATCTACATCTACATCTACATCTACATCTACATCTACATCTACATCTACATCTACATCTACATCTACATCTACATCTACATCTACATCTACATCTACATCTACATCTACATCTACATCTACATCTACATCTACATCTACATCTACATCTACATCTACATCTACATCTACATCTACATCTACATCTACATCTACATCTACATCTACATCTACATCTACATCTACATCTACATCTACATCTACATCTACATCTACATCTACATCTACATCTACATCTACATCTACATCTACATCTACATCTACATCTACATCTACATCTACATCTACATCTACATCTACATCTACATCTACATCTACATCTACATCTACATCTACATCTACATCTACATCTACATCTACATCTACATCTACATCTACATCTACATCTACATCTACATCTACATCTACATCTACATCTACATCTACATCTACATCTACATCTACATCTACATCTACATCTACATCTACATCTACATCTACATCTACATCTACATCTACATCTACATCTACATCTACATCTACATCTACATCTACATCTACATCTACATCTACATCTACATCTACATCTACATCTACATCTACATCTACATCTACATCTACATCTACATCTACATCTACATCTACATCTACATCTACATCTACATCTACATCTACATCTACATCTACATCTACATCTACATCTACATCTACATCTACATCTACATCTACATCTACATCTACATCTACATCTACATCTACATCTACATCTACATCTACATCTACATCTACATCTACATCTACATCTACATCTACATCTACATCTACATCTACATCTACATCTACATCTACATCTACATCTACATCTACATCTACATCTACATCTACATCTACATCTACATCTACATCTACATCTACATCTACATCTACATCTACATCTACATCTACATCTACATCTACATCTACATCTACATCTACATCTACATCTACATCTACATCTACATCTACATCTACATCTACATCTACATCTACATCTACATCTACATCTACATCTACATCTACATCTACATCTACATCTACATCTACATCTACATCTACATCTACATCTACATCTACATCTACATCTACATCTACATCTACATCTACATCTACATCTACATCTACATCTACATCTACATCTACATCTACATCTACATCTACATCTACATCTACATCTACATCTACATCTACATCTACATCTACATCTACATCTACATCTACATCTACATCTACATCTACATCTACATCTACATCTACATCTACATCTACATCTACATCTACATCTACATCTACATCTACATCTACATCTACATCTACATCTACATCTACATCTACATCTACATCTACATCTACATCTACATCTACATCTACATCTACATCTACATCTACATCTACATCTACATCTACATCTACATCTACATCTACATCTACATCTACATCTACATCTACATCTACATCTACATCAACGTATATACATATATATCCACCAACAATATCAAAAACAGTGCAAAACTATTATTAAAGCATTTACACAAAATACAACATATATAAACAGTGATACCCAAAATTACATAATGCCATACACACAGGGTCACCGAGAGGGGGGGCTGACGGGTGGGTTTCCCCCGGGCCCACAGTTTTCAGAAGGGCCCACGATTTTTCGAAAAACCTTCACTTGGTAAAGGTTAAATAGCTGCCTACATCTTCGATTTTGTTTAAATTTTTTTCACTGATAAGGTTATATTTATCAAGATTTTAGGTTTTTTTTTTCCCCCAAGTTTTTTTCTTATTTATTGAATCTTCCCTTTGAGATTTTAGGTGATAAAATTATTTGGCGGTCGCTTCTAGTTTTTTTTAATTGAATTTTGAAAATAATTAAATTTACATGTATTTTGTTGTTGCCTTTTTGTGCAAGGCGCCAGTCTGCCTGCAACATTTTGTGACGGAACCGTGTCCTACAAACCGATTCATTTCAAATGAAAACTAAAACAAATCGCGAGCGCAATTTTATTTTTTCAAAAATTTTTCGCCTGCGGCGCTCTATTCCGGAACTCAAACAAAATTTCTTCGCCTTACACATGTAATATTCAGATTGAATATGAGCTATTAAACAGCTTTGTTGACGGCAGTTTTCCAACCAACGACTTCTCGTTGAATCCTCCGAAATTCTCACCTAATGGGGAACTCATAAACTAATATATTTTTCTGAATGAACAACATTTCGTTTGAAACAAACCGCTTGTGGGACACAGTGCGCATCGCGCTCGCATTCTCTTTCCTTTTCTTTCCTACATGAGCATTGTAATGACGTCACAGCTTGCTTATCTGTATACAAAATCAAAGCGAACAAGGTTTTTGTTTAATAACTTCTGTGTTTGTTGTCCGATCGGATTGGAATTTTGATGTTATATTGGTATTATAATTAGCTAACTATCGTCTTACTCAGAATGATTTTGCATACAGACCAGCAAGCTGTGACGTCATTGCAATGCTCATGTAGGAAAGAGAAGGAAAGAGAATGCGAGTGCGTAGCGCCATCTGCTGTTCTTCTCTTCTTTTCTATGCACTTGCATTGTTTGCATTCAAACGCACACACACACATACAAACATTTGTGCTTGACCAATGAAATGATACACGCATATAAACGTATTCATACCCAGACGCATATAAAGGCTTACGTTACGATATTTCTATTAAGTAGAAGTATTGTACAATTATTGACTCTTTACGATTCAAAAAGGTCGAAGGGTATCCCACTGTCGCGTGCCGCTCGACTGTTGCTCTTGTTTTTTTATTTCGTTCATTACACCTTTTGTAGGCGACTGCCAATCATTATCTTTATTATTTATTGAGTTAGTTTTTTTGTTAGACATGGGGTTTTATTTGGTAATATGCCACACATGGGTATATATAATATGTATGTATGCACAAGTGTAAATTTTTTGTTTCAGCCAATTAAATTAATATAATTAAATCCCATCCACAATTCCTCTGAGCCCATAGGATGGATTTGAGGTAAGTGATCTTATTATTTTCTTTATATTTACACTTGCTTAAGTGAACATATACCAACAAATACATACAAATATTATACCCTATAAATTGCAAAGTCCATACATAAATAAAATGAAAGAACTAAAAGGAACAGATTAAAAGTGAAAGACAAGGAAATGACAGTTACATTCAATAAAAGTTTAAATTCGTGAAACAGAAATAAATATAGAACTAAACGAAATTACAGAACTTATGAAAGAAATGAAATTAAGAAAAATTAAAAAAATAGGCAATATGAAAGAAAACAAATAAGAATAAAATTAAAGTTAGCAACTGTAACAGGAAAATTAAATAAAATATTGCATAGTTTTAAAATAACGAAATAAAAGAAATAGAACAAAAGCTGAAGATAATGAAGTTATCAAGACGGCAGCATGGCCTTACATACTATCTTTTTTCTTGTTATTAAATGAATAAACTTATAATAATCTTTTGGCAAATATATATATAGTTTTCCTTATGTGAAAAGGCGAAGGGTATAATGAAAGGGCAACATTTAAATTAGGGATTTACCATATATCGCCAGAGGTAAATCATGGAGGGTGGATACAGAGGCGGGCTACTATACCATCAGTGTAGCCTCATTTACATTAGATATTCTGCCATAGCAGCATTATACACTCACGAGCTCTCAGACTTTTGATTTGATTTATCGATGATTTGAAACGAAGTTATCGAGAAAAGGCCTTTGATACTTTCATACGTGGATTAGATGGAGAGTTGCCCAGACTCTTGGCTATCAAAGAAGCCAGAGATCTCGATCACGTCTTACACTTGTGTGAATTGGTCGACAATCAGGAACAAAGGAACGCGTTCACGCCCAAATTCAGACAGAACGTTCCTCCTTTGCCTCCTAGGCAAGCGCAGCCGCCGGTTCTCAACAGGCCCACACCGAAGAGACTGCTTACGGCAGACTCTGCGGGAAATTGAAGATTTTTCAACCCTAGACTATATTATAGTCCAGCTCCCCAACATCCAACAGATCCTCGCACGCAAATCTGGCAAATGGGTACGGATGACCAACAGAAACACGGTCAACGACCCCAGTATCTCACGAATCGAAACTATCAGCCAGCACGGCAATTCTATCCGCCTCCGCGTCCAACGGCCCGTATAACCACAACCAAAGCCCGTACCAATGGATGTCGATGGCTCCATTCGTTCGGGCAACGTCAATTACATGAATAGACCCAATGTTAACGACTTTTCTGGGAAACGACCTGCCCCATTAAATGGACCTCCACCTAAAGTACTCAGGCAGTTTCACATTGCCACGGGGGTCCCAGAAGAGGCATCCGATGGAGTAGAGGGCGACCTTTGCTATCTCGCTAGCGCTGATCCCGAGGGAATTACGGGCCTGTATGACCAGCAATCTGAGGAAAACAAACCGAAAAGCGAATCGACTCCCGTCGACGCTTCGGATTTTAATTTTTTAGGTTAAACGGGCCATATGCATCATGGAAGATGGCATTAAACTACAATTTCTTATAGACACCGGATCGAACCATAACTATGTCCAACCAAATCTGGTTCCACATTCTAAAAAAATGAAGTGCAATTTTTCGCAAATTCTATGGGGGGACAAACCCCAATACTTCACCATACTGGCGACGCTTCCGGAGAAAAACCAGTCGAACGCTACAGTCAGGTGCTGGCTTATTATTAAATTCATTTGACAGACAAAAGAAGAACATATAAACAATGCAAAAGCGAATAGACAAGAAGTATAAGCATTAGATAGAGCGAGAGGGCAATAAATTGATTTTAAGTAAGTTGTACAGTAGCTAAGTGGAGTGTGTGCCGGATTCGAAGACCAATGATGTTGACAGTGCTCGAGTTCGATTCCTGCCGCGATCAATGTGTGACGAGTTTTCCTTTTTTTCTTTCTTTTCTATTTAATAATTTAAACAGCAACATAACAAATTTTTTAAATTTTTTAGTACGCAACATATTTAATTAAGTAGAACACTTTTATAAACTTTGCCGAATGTTGCACAAAAATGACAGTTGCGTACTTACGCCGAACACGGCAATTGATGTGTGTTAGAGCGGGACGCCGAAACATAAATGTGCAAATGCAGACATGCATGTATCGGCGTCCCGCTCTATTGATTGTCTTAAATATTGCAAAAAAACATGAGATTTAATTTTTGAAAAACATTTTTATTGATATTTAATTAAATAACTGTAGTTTTCTTTTAAGCTTATAAGAATAAAAAAATAACAAAAAATAAGTAATTAAAATAAAAAGTTGCACCAGCCGGCCGCGCATGGGATTCGAACTCAAGCACGCAGGACCGCTGCCCGCCACTCTAAGGCTGCAAACATTATTTATTATTTATTTTGACAGAGGGAGTCTCCCAACAGAGAAGGCGCGAGGCACTGCGACCAGAATGATCTTTTGTGCCTATAAGGCTCTCCCTATCTTGACAAAAGCTGCTCAGCTTCCCTGATGAAGCCTAGCAGGTCTTTCGTCGAGGAATGGACAATTTGCTCGGGAACTGCGATTTCCACGTGCAGATGTTTCCTCCTACTCCAAACCAAGGCTGGACAGTCACACAGTATGTGTTTGGTTGTTTCGTCGTCCTCTTTGCAGAGCCTGCACTCTGCATCAGAGGATAGACGCATTTTTGTTAGGTGATAGTTCACCAGATTATGGCCACTAAGGTAGCCAACAAGGAGATAGAGATCTCTCCTGGAGAGTGTGTCTGGGATTTGTAAGCTCTCTAGCCTGCCTCATCCCTGGTAGGAAGAACCAATAGCGTTCGGTCAACCTATCTGCCCATGTTTTCACAAGGGATGAGATAGTTGACCACCCCACGCCGCAGAAGGGTTCGGGGCCAAGCAGAGGGGCTGATGATCCCGCTCTCGCTAGCTCATCCGCTAGCTCGTTGCCCTGGAACCCGGAGTGTCCAGGTACCCAAAGGAGGGTAACTTTGTTTTTGTTGGAGAGCCTCTGGAGGCAGTTCCAGCAGTCAGCCACCATACGTGAACTTACTCTTTTTGAGGAGAGGGCCAGTATGGCAGCTTGGCTGTCCGAGAAGATGTAGATATTAGCTCCTCTCATCCCCTTCTCAAGGATGAGACGGCAGCAGAACTCAATGGCATGAACCTCGGATTGGAAGACCGTGGGCCACTTGCCCATGGCAATCGAGGTTTTGGAGTTGGGACCATGTATCCCGGCTCCAACCCCCTGATCAGTTTTTGACCCGTCGGTATACCAGTGTATGCCGTGAGGGTCGCTGATGGGGTTGCCAGCATCCCAGTCCTTCCGGTCTGGGATGAGGGTTCTGAATTTTGCACCAAAGAATAATTCCTTGGTCATAGAATCTGATCTGGTGCAGATCTCTAAGCCAGGAATGTCTTTGATAAGTCTAGCATGCCCTGATTCGGTAGCTAGAAGCCCAGATTGGAGCTTGATTCTAAGAAGGCTCAAAGCGGCGACTTCTTGTATTTTGATGTGCAGCGGAGTCAGATTGAGGATTGATTCCATTGCTGCTGTGGGACAGGTGCGAAGTGCACCCGTCAAAGAGAGGCAAAGTAGCCTATGCAATTTGTTGCATTTGTTGATGGCAGTGACCTGCGTCACCTTTGGCCACCACACAATTGCAGCGTAGGTGACGATGGGTCTTACCATCATCTCAAATAGCAACCGGATGTTGCAGGATTTGAGACCCCAGGTTCTACCAAAGAATCTTCTACATGCCCACATGGCATGAGTTGCCTTTGATAGAGTATTGTTGAGGTGGGAGTTCCAGTTTAGTCTCTTATCAAGGGTCACCCCTAAATATTTAACCTCGCTGGAAAGACCCACAGGGGAGCCGCCAATGTTCAATTGACCTATGTCAATAGAATAGCGCTTGGTGAAGGGGATAATAATTGCCTTTTGAGGATTGATGCTGAGACCTACATCTCTGCACCATCTGCTAACCGTATTCAGAGCTGATTGCATCAGCTCTGTCACGGTGTTGGCAAATTTCCCGTTCACTATTAGGGCCAGGTCGTCTGCGTAGCCGATTGCTTGCACGCCCTGGTCTGCGAGAATGCTTAGTAGTTCATCAACTACTAGAGACCAGAGTAGGGGGATAGGACCCCTCCCTGGGGACATCCTTTGACCGCACTAATAACAGCAGTCGTGGTGTCCAAGGTAGAGGAAATGATCCGGTGCTTGAGCATAGCCTCAATCCATCGGATTAGGGGACGGGCAATATTTCTGCGTTCTAGCGCAGCAGAGATAGAGCCGTAGCCGGTATTATCAAAAGCACCCTCTATATGAAGAAAAGAGCACAGAGCAATGTTCTTGGATGCGAGGGCTTCTTCGATTTTACCTACTAATTTGTGGAGGGCGACCTCCGTCGACCTTCCCGCTATATACGCAAACTGCGTGGGATGCAGAGGACAAGTTTTCTGCAGAGAGCACCGTATGTGCAGGTCTATGAGCCTTTCCGCTGTCTTAAGCAGGAAGGAGGTGAGACTAATCGGCCGATATGATTTAGGCTGGTCCGTGGGACGATTCCCTTGTTTGGGAATGAATACCACATTGACTCTCCTCCAAGAGACGGGTATGTATCCCCAAGTTAGACTGGCTCTAAACAGGCCGACCAGCGGATCGAGGATATGATCCAGACTGTTTTGTAGAAGGGCTGGGAAGATTTGATCGCCCCCTGGGGCTTTGAAGGGAGCGAAGGAATCTACAGCCCATTTGACCTTTTCAGGGTCGAAGATGGTTCCCGATAAGCTGGAACCACGTGAGTCCGGTGACATGGTGACGTCATCTAGACTAGATAGATCTGGGTTCGCCACCGAACCTGGGAAGTGGACTTGAAGCAGAAGATCAAGTGCCTCCCTGCGATCTTGGGTGAAAGAGCCGTCTGCTCTTTTAAGAAGCCCTATACCATTAGACGACCCTTTAGCTAATACCTTGTGCAGTCTCGCTGCCTCCGGCAGCGATTCAATGCTACCACAGTAGCTGCGCCACGTATCGCGTTTGGCACGTCTAATGTTTTTATTATAGTTAGTTAAGGCGTCCCTATAGACGTCCCAACTGACGCGGTTAGCTTTGGCCCTATTGAAAAGGCTTCTAACCTTCCTTATTTGTACGGATAGTTCCTCGTTCCACCATGGAACTTTACGGTTGACCTGTAGGGTCTTCCGAACAGAACTGTCTTCGAAAGATGTGATTAGCACATCTTGAAGCAGGTTGGCAGCAAGTTCTATCTCATTGATAGAGTTTGGGTTGCTGATCAACAGATCTGCTTTAAAAGCCACAGAGGCTTTAAAAAGTTCCCAATTGGTCTTTTTAGGACAGAAGAAGTTCTGGCGGATCTCGACTTGGCCAGGTAGATCGAACCTGATGTGCTGATGGTCCGACAAGGTGGCTTCGTCTGTGACCCGCCAGTTTACAAGTGAACTCCCAATAGAGTTACTGACTAGGGTAAGGTCCAAAACCTCTTCCCTAATGGCATTAATAAAAGTAGGCTTACACCCTATGTTAGCAACATCTAATTGACAGCACAATAGATATTCTAGAAGGGACTCACCACGTTTGTTATTATCGCTGCTTCCCCAGATCGTGTGATGCGCGTTGGCATCACAGCCGATCACGAGCGGCTTGTTATGAGAGCGGCAGAAGTCCACCAGCCGCTGAACCTCTGTGGGGGGAACATCATCCACGTCGCCCGGGAAGTAGGCAGAGGCGATCACAACTTCCCGGACACCTTCAGTCGTGGCTACCTCAATAGCCGTTGCCACCAGGTCTCTGTGGATGAAATTTGATAAAGGGAAGTGTCTCACATTGTTATCTACAACAATAGCAGTGCGAGGGGCACCGCCCATGCGGTCATATATCAACTTACATGATCCGCATGATAGTCCACGGATGTGGCCACCGATCAACCATGGCTCTTGGACGAGAGCTCTGCTCGAACCCTTTGCGAGTGCAGCTTTGAAGAGCTTCTTCTCGCGGGTCTTCAATTTGACGAAGGCGTTCCCTGAGTCCAGTCGCAGAGTCTGGATTTGGGAGCCAGCTTCCGTGAGGCCTGACCTCTGAGAGGCCACGGAAGCGTCGTCGGCAAAGCTGGTCAGGTCACCTTCAGCTTCGGCGTCGGAGGACATCACCTCGACGGTCTGCTGCATGACTGAGCAGTTGTTGGACGAGAAGGCAGCACTAGCGAACTCAGTGTCCAAGGGAGTTCATGGCCTGTCCGAGTCCCCCGGAGTACTTGGGTCGAAACCCGTAGTATTGGGGGTGGAAGCCAGCAGCCCAATGGCTGCAGTGCTGGAGTTGGGGTCGGCCGTGAAGGCTTCACCCTGGATTGATGCTTTCAAAGCCGCATCAGGCTTATTTTTAGTATTATTCAGATCCATTAATTTGATCCCACGAGTGAGCGGGAAGGGAAGGTCACCCACGACATAGCCCGCTTGCCGTGGGAAGTCTAAATGAAACTGGAGGGCGACAGGTATCCAGAGTCCGCATACTAGAGACCGGGCTACCCCCCGGCCATGCATCCCTTGGCGTATGCTGTTCCGCCTTGGATTGGAGTGATTTATAGATTCACGATCTTCGCCCGACTACAATTAGTCAGCACCCCTAGCAGAGACATGACCGTGCTAGGGGCCTGCTTCCAGCCGCCCTCGCGTGGAGAGTATAGCCGCACTTCCGTCAGTAGGAGCAAGGACGGCACGTTCCCCAGCCAAAACTGTGGTTACATGTGGTTCCCCTTGCTTCCTCTGACGGCTGACGGCCTCGGGCTGCAAACATAGTGCGCGCTGAGACGAAGACGAAGATGAAGACGAAGCTGAAGCTGAAGACGAATTGCTTGCGTTGCGAGTAAGCTAATAGGTTGCATAGTGCAAGATGAATTGGATGCGCTTTTGTTGTGTTAGTCGCAACGGATTTTTCATCGGATGATGATCTGCTAATTGAGCAGTTTATTTTTTAAATTAAAATTTAAAAAAGCAAATAAAAAAATTCATCCCATTAATTTGGGAAGAAAAGCATTTGGCGAATTTCATCATTTGTTTGATAGATTTTTTTTTTTTTTTTTTTTTTTTAATACTTGGCATTATTTATTGAATCTTCTCTTTTAACGAGACTAACAATAAGTTTATAAATCTTACTAGACTAACTTAATTAACAGATGCTGCGGCAACTGATTTAGGTTTATATGTCCCTAACTATATTTAAAGTTGGGTTGGCATGTCAGTTCGACGAAGGCGAGATTGGCTGGACAGCCGTGTAAGGTCCCGCGCAAGGCTGTTTGGATGGGTGGATAGTTTAATGCGGTAATTTAACATTTGTTGTGCAATTTCATCTCTGACCGGCAATACAGTTAAGTCCCTCTGGATGTTTTCATTTCGAACATACCACGGTGCCCCAGTGATAGTTCTTAGGATTTTCGATTGGGCTCTTTGTATAATTTCAACACTGCTGTTACTGGCGCTTCCCCACAATTGGGAACCATACGTCCATATTGGTTTTAGTACAGATTTGTAGAGTAGGACTTTATATTCCATTCTGAGGGGAGAGCGGGCGTTTAGAAGCCAGTGAAGACTATTAGCTCTTAGCTTTAGGTGTGTTCTTTTAGCTTCAATGTGACTACGCCAGGTGAGTCGTCTATCAAGATGGATTCCAAGGTATGTGACTTCATTTGCTTGCGGTATTACGGTGTTGTTCAGTAGGAGAGGAGGGCAATCTTGTCTGTTCAGGGTAAACGTTACATGCTTACTCTTTTGCTCGTTCACTTTTATTCGCCAGTCAGATAGCCATTTCTCAATAGTCACCAAGTGGAGAGCAAGTTGCATTGTTGCTTGCCGCGGGCATTTTGAGCGGCTGAGGATTGCAGTGTCATCGGCGAATGTGGATGTTGTTAGCAGTCTTGATGTCGGTAAGTCTGCTGTGTATAGCACGTATAGAGTTGGGCCCAGTACACTACCTTGAGGAACACCAGCTTCTATAATATGGTCGACGGACATATCAGTGTTGCATTTTACTGAGAATGATCTGTGGTAGAGGTACGATTTTAGGAGTTGGTGGGTGCATTTCGGGAGCATTGACTTAATTTTGTACATGAGGCCATCTAACCAGACTCTATCAAATGCTTGGGAGACATCCAGAAATATCCCTGTGCAGTACTCTCGGTGTTCGAATGCAGTTCGAATTTCGGATGTTATTCGATTGACTTGCTCTATTGTGCCATGTTTTTCTCGAAAGCCAAACTGATGCTCTGGAATTATTTTATGAACTCGTAGGTACGGTATAATGCGGGTCAGTAGGCATTTTTCGAAGAGTTTCGACAAGCATGATATTAGGCTTATGGGTCTATAAGAAGATGGAGACGTATGATCTTTGCCTGGCTTAGGTATCATTATGATAATCGACTTTTTCCATCTCGTTGGGAAGTGGCCAGTTCTAGTAATAGCATTGAAGAGATTGCAGATGGTTTGGACGGCGCAGTATGGAAGTTCGATGATCATCTTTGGAGTTATGAGATCGCAGCCTGGGCTTTTATTAGGCTTAAGACTCTTCAGGATTTTAGCTATTTCGTTTGGTCTAAATTCAATGGGATCATGTGCCGTTAGATTGTCATCTGTTTGTTCCGGTAGCGCAAAGCTATTCGTTGCTGGGTTTGGTTGGAAGACTTTTTTAAGGTGCTCCGCAAAAGTGTTGGCTCTGTCTTTATCAGTACGAACCCAAGCACCAGCAGGGTTTTTTATTGGCATAATAGTCTCTATCGGTGGCCTCAGAGATGGGTGTGCTCTCCATAGCGGGTATTTTGTGCTCAATGGTGATAATTGTTCTATGTAGCGGAGTAGACAGCGATCTTTTTCATTGTTTAGTTCCTTTGAAAGTTTTCGAGTAGCATCTTTGAGCCTTTGTTTTGCATGTGGCGATCTGTAGGTTTGCCATTCTCTTCGTAAGCGACGTTTTTCCAGAATAAGCTGCTCGATTTGGACGTTGGTCTTGTTTTGTTTATAGTGTAAATTACTACTTTTTGGGGTGGCGATGTGTGCTGCTTCAACAAGAACAGACTCCAAGTGCTTTGTGGATATTTCTATTTCGGCTTTGTTGTTGATCTGTGGTTGTAGTTCAACGTGCGAGCTGACATACTTTTTATATTTAAGCCAGTTGGTTCTATTTGATGTCAATCTGCAGGGACGCACTTCGATGTCCGGGCTTTGGAGATATTTAAGGAGCACCGGTGAGTGATCAGATGACAGGTCCGAGAGAGATACTGCGGTTATAGAACTACTTGGAATATTTTTTGTTATGGCAAAGTCAATCAAGTCTGGGATTTTTCTGGGATCCGTTGGCCAGTAAGTTGGTCTGCCCGAGGAAACACAACTGAGCTTATTGCTCGCTTTTATAATTGCGTTATACAATTGTTTCCCTTTGGGATTTACAAGTCGAGACCCCCAGTATGGGTGCTTGGCATTGTAGTCGCCAGCTGCAACGAATCGATCGCCTAGGGTATTGAAGAAATTTATAAATTGATCTTCAGATAGCGTGAAGCGAGGAGGGCAATATACGGCAGCAAGTGTCAAATGCCTATGACCAAAGTGTAGAATCAGCGATGTAGCTTGTAAGTAGTTGGTGGCGAACTCGTTGTGAAAATTGTGCTTTATGCGGCTTCTTATTAGGACTCCAGTGCCACCATGTGCTTTACCATCCGGGTGATTTGTGCCGTAGAATAAGTAGCCGTTTATTTGAAACTTGTACTTGTTTGTAAGATGTGTCTCGGATATTAACATAACATCGATGTGATTATTGTTTAGGAATTGTGTTAGCTCAAGCTTGTGTCGTGAAACGCCGTTGGCGTTCCATAGAGTTATACGTAGTGAGGTCATGATTATTTCGACTGTTGTGATACAAGCATCTGTATCAATAGACTTTGATTACGCATAAGATCTTCCATAGTTGTTCTCATAAATGTCATGAATTCCGACATGCTTTGTTGTAGAGTGAGCAACAATGATTCGATGTTGTTTTGTGACTGTCCGATTGGTTGATAAGCTTTTGGATAAAGTTCTTCTGCGGGGGCGGAAGATGTTGTGGAAGCTGTGGTCGTTAGGCCTGATTTGAGTGCACTAGCGAATGATACATTTTTGCTGATAGAACCTGTGGGCGGTCTGTCTGTGGAGAAGATTACATCAGGCGAGAATTTGGAGGGCATGATCGTATTTTGGATGCTTCTGGAACGTGCACTGGTCACTCTTTGGCTTAGCCGAATTTTCAAATCTTTGTACACAGGGCATCCTCTGTAGTTTGCTGTGTGGTTACCTCCACAGTTACTACACTTTTTCGCGTTAATATCCTGCTTATTTTGGGGGCATTTGTTAGAGCTGTGGGGCTCACCACAAGATACGCATACAGTAGTAAGTGTGCAATACGACTTTGTATGGCCGTATTCTTGACAGTTTTCACATTGTACGGGTCCCTTGCGCTTATGCGGTTCCTCGACAGAGATTCTTCGATGTAGGAGGAACTGAAGGTTATATATTGGATGCACCTCACTTTTCTTAAATGCCCAAGTGTCTGGTTCAAGTTCGATCTTGAAGAGAGGTTGTGGCTTTTTGTCTTTGTTGAAGATATTAATGGCTGATTTCACGTTAAAGCCCTGTTCTCTTAGAGCTTCCAAAACTTCGGCAGGATCTATTTCAGACTCAATACCCTTTATTACTACCTGCAGCCCTTTACTGCTTTTCAATTGATATGTATAGTAATTTTTTTTCTCTTGATTTAGATATTGCGTGAGCGCTCGGTAATTTTGTTCTGTTTTTACTTGAACCTTGGTCTCATGAATCTTCCCTTTAGTTAGTGGAATGATGTGGAAGCTGTCCTTTCCAATAACGTCTAGTATTTTATTCACTAGGGCGTTTGAACTCTTTTCTCTGATGAATATTGGAGGCGGCTTTGGGTTATACGTTCTAGGTTCTACAGAGTTAGGTAGATCATCTGATTTATCGGCCAAAATGGCAAATCGATTTTGATTATTGGGCATATCAGTTTTCTGCCTGGAGTTGTTACAGTTTATTTTAGACTGGTTGCCAATATTGGATTTTTGTGGACTTAGCTTACGCTTTATTTTTATGTATCGGTCTATACCAGTCTGTATAGTTGCAGTATTTTTTGATGCGGCCGCAGTGGGCAATAAATTTGTTTTTGGTACTTGTACAGCAGAGGTAGTTGTTCTTGGGGTAGTTTTATCAGTTGTTGCAGAACAGGAAAGCGCTTTGACGCTTACCAGTCCATCACAATCTTTGATTGAATCGGGGGTTCTTGACCGCACTATATCACCGTCTATGGTGGTTTCTGGCTTTTGTTGTTGTTCGGGCTCCATGGCCTTGAAAGAAAAATAAGCGTTATTTCTCTGTAGAGAGAGCCGCCGCTCGTCTTGTTCACGCTGGCGCTGTGTCCTAATTTAGTTTTGGCTCATTGTGTTGGCAGACAGTTTTTCCAATTAACTTCCCGCCTGGAAGTATGCAATATTGGCGCTGATGGGCGCTGTTGATTTAACAGAGCACCAGTGCCAATTGAGTCGCTGGTTAACTTCTGATCTTATGCAGCACTGCAGAACAGCTGTTTAGTAGACAGAAGCGACGATGGAATTGCTTGCGTTTATGTACTCCAATAAGGAATAAAAAAAAAAAAAAAAAAAAAAAAAAAAAGGGCGCCAAAATAGGCCCGCGCGTCCACCACGACTACCCCTCCCGAGGGGGGACCGCCGATCCAAAATCTGGAGAACCAGCAGGGCAACGGATATAGAGACAGTCACGCGCAGTAAGCCTCCTTGACACCTCGAGATCACGATTCAGTAAACGAATTGATATTTCAGCGCTCCAACGACCGTGTAAGTGATTACTTAGTGAATTGGAGGGAGCACGACACGAAAACACGTCTAAACCGCTCGCTGGTTGAAATACTTTACCATATCTCACTTACTTTTAGTCCAATTTAAATTTTCAGAAAACACCCGTGGCAATGTATTTGTCATGTGAGATATAAAACCTTGGTTGTTGGGTGTATATTGTGTATATTAAATTGTTCTTACTGATTTACAGAGGCGGGGAGGGGCGTGGCCGAATTTCAAAAAAACTTTGAGACACCTGAATATACACGTATGTTGTCACAAAATTGTATGGTTCAAGCTCTTATAGTTGCTGAGATCCAGGCGTTCATACAGACGTCGGTCTGACGGACAGACAGACATGGCCCCGTCGGCCCCGCGTTTTATTTTTTTTTTTTAATATATATTTTTTTTGGGGGGGGGGGTGCCTCCTTTTTTTTTTTTTTTTTTTTTTTTTTTTCAAAAAAGAGATATTTTTTTATTTTTTTAAAATCCATGGCCTAAAGATTATAGGATAGTCATCGACTATCGAAAACTCAACTCCGTAACTATTTCGGATAGGTACCCTATCCCTGAGATTGGAGAAATAATCGCACAATTGGGCGACAATAAATATTTCTCCATTCTAGATCTCAAAAGCGGATTTCACCAGATACCGCTTAAAGAAAAGGACATAGAAAAAACTGCGTTCGCAATCAACGGCGAAAAGTTCAAATTCACCCGATTGCCCTTCGGCTTAGAGCCTTAGACGATATTCCAAGGGAACTCGTAGGAAAAATATGCTACATGTATATTGACGATATCGTTTTTTGTCGGTCCGAAAATGAACCTGCCACGCACTTGGATGAGATATTTTCCACACTTTGGTGTGGAAATCATATCCTGAGGAAGTCATTTTAAAAAAACTTCTAGACCCAAAAATCGTGAACGGGATCTTCACACCCGAACACGTAAGGGGCAAAATCAAGAATATTTACCCACAGCATTTTAACAATTACAAAACTAAAGGCATCGGGAGATATAAAACATCTACTAAGAGAAATAATGATAGCATTCGGTATGCCCAAGCAGATTGTAACAAAAAAAAAGGCTTTAAATTCAGCAGCTATAAAATTTCTGCTGCAAGAGCTGCTTCAGGCAAAAGTCTACAGGACACCGCCCTACACTTCGACTAGCAATGGGCAAGTCGAAAGATTTCAATCAACTCTAACCGAGATAATGAGATGCCTTAAGCTAGACGAAAGCACACTTGAATTTGAACAGTTGAAGAGTAAAATACGTCAGTTCATTCAACAACGAAAAAAACCTATAGACATATTTTTCGGAAAACAACTAAGCACAAACCCCCAAGAACTTCTAGATGCTAGGAAAAAGATCAGTGAGAAAAAGAAAAAAGCAGAAAACTGATTTAGAATATCGTAGCCGAAGTAATAACCCAATAAAGAAATACGAGAAGGGGGACACAGTTTATGTGAAGATAGATAAAAGGCTAGGGTCGAATAGAAAAGAAATAGTCCAAGAAGATAGGAACACCACAATAAAAACACATTCAGGGAAAACAGAACACAAAAATAATATTAAGATATAATATCCATTCGCAGGTTACTCTTATTGCCAACATGTTTCGCACCGGTTACCATACTGGACTACACCCACTCCCAACTCATTCCCATAAAAACGGGAAACGCTGTCCTGCAAAACGGGACATTCGAAATTATCCACGAGTTCAACATTGAAGAATACGAATCCGCGTTCGGTGACATATCGAACAGATTAGAAGAAGTTAACAAAACACACCCACTTTTCCCTTTCTTTTCATGAAATCGGAATCAGACTTAAGAAAACAAAGAAATAATAATAAACGAACTCGAAAATAATAATATACAGTTAATAATAAATAAGGTACTGAATGACAGAATTGAACAATTAAGCTTAATAACCAAATATATAATTAAGACCACGTTAGAAAATAAAAATTTTATAGGTAAAAAAATCTCTCTATTGTAATATAAGTTACACATTCTAAAAGAAGAACTCAATAACTTAGACCATGCAATAGATTGGACAAAAACAGATACCGAAAAAATTCCATTATATTATCAGAATACGAAATTGAACAAATCGAAAATCTATTTAATTAAAGATTATTTTCATGAATTTTCCAAAATAACGAAGCCTGTCCACACACAATTTAAAAACCAATTAAAAAGGTTAAAACAACATATTGTACGATATAAAATACACCAAAATAATTCAATGTTAACAAATAAACTACAGCCCTAAAGGAAATTGCGAAACACATAATGATAAGTCAATTTGTAATAAAATAAACCGAACATCGAAGTACCCCGGCCGAACATCGAAGACCCCAACCGAGCGTGCAAACGAAGAAAAATCACTAAGCACTGAACACATAGAGACCTCAAACAGGGGGTAAAAGTGTTATCACTGGTTTTTTCAATCCTGGACACCATACACTTCGGCTGCACGCTCGGCTGCGAACTTCGATGTTCGGCTCTCAGTACAAACAGCGCATAGGATCAAATCTGCTTCAGTCGCACAACGACAGCGGAACGATAAGCACGCGCGTACTTCTTTGCGCTGTGCGATCGTTTCAATGTGTGCGTGTATGTATGCACATGCTGGCATGTGAATGTATGCGTTGCTAGTGAAGTTTGACAACAGGCAAATGCTTCGGACGGCGCGCTGGCAGCCTGAAGTCAATTTTGTGTTTCGCCGTTGAGAGCAAAGAGACTAAGAACAGTGGGCAAAGGTGGTTATCTTGCGGCGAAAATTTAAGACTTTGGAAAACATATGGCATGCAACATGAGAATAATTGTTTTAGTAAATGCATATTTGTGTATTCACAACATTTTGTTTTGATTTGCAGATTTTGTCAATATAAGTAAACACATGAACCAAAAAATAAATTGTTGTCACGTAATTTCCCATATCTATATTATAAAATTGCTTTACTAATTATAATATTATTATATAAGTTAAGCGAGACTACTTCTCGCACTACGGCTCTCGTAGCCGCACAGCTCACCTAATCAATATGATGAACATTCCAAACGTTCTTGGAGATCGGGTCCCAAAATGAAGAGAAGAGAGAACAGCTCCGTTTCACGTTATAATTTTATTAAGTCCAACTTAGGTTCAATGTTTTACAAAGATAGTTTAATTTTAATGGCTCGCGGCAGTTCTTCAGTTGGAGTGTTCGGGTGTTCGTTCAAGACTGCTTTCTGCCGGGTCTCACCAGAGCTCCGGCTCCAGTGTTTGAACGCCTCGTCAACAGGCGTCTTGGGACGAGGGGCGACCCCGCATAGCTGCTGGGCCAGCGGCCGAAATATGAGCTATGCTGTGTCGGCGGTCGCTTGCGCAACATCCGGCGGCTGCGCTGCTCATAACAACAAGGCGGCATTTGCAGGCGCAGCAGTTTTTGCAGCGGGCGCGATCGGCAACAAAGTGTCTCTTTCGGACGCTGCACATAGTGGCCGGCGTGGCTGTTGAATGTATCGTGAAATTGGTGGGCAAGGCGGGGGGCGAAGTCATTGTTTCTTGGGGTATGTGAGAGACCACTGTGTGGTGTAGAGTGGTCTAACGAGGGAAGCGTGTATAAAAGCAGCGGGGCGGGGAAAGAGGGAAGTTCTCCATGTTGAAGTCATTGACGTAGTGAAGTGAAGGCGCGTACCCGGTGGCGGTGACCGTAGTCAGTATCGCAGGCATGACCACGAAGTGACTTGATGAGTAACTTGTATAGGTTCTTCCAGCCACACTAATCGTCTCGTTAGCGAACTGTACTATGTAGGTCCCATTTAAGTTATGAGTGTTGGGTCCGGCCTCAAGTGTCCCGTTAAAGTTAGAAAGAAACATCATTCCGTCCTCGACCAGTTCCACGCGAGCTTCGTTATTCCTGAGGAACTCGCATCTAGCCTGACCACCCTTCAGCAGTTTGGGGACACAACTGTTTTCGTCCATCTTCAGACTTTTTTCCGGGCAGACAGTCGTGTTGCCTATGGAAAGGCAGTCGTTTACCACAGCATATGTTTCCTCGTTGCTAACGGCGACTTTGTCATGCCTCAGCATAACTTGCTTTCCCTCGAGCGTGGCAGGGAGGAGAAGGCGAGAGTTGACGATCCCTGACTTGGCTAGTTGGCACGCCTGTGTCAGCTCGCCGACCTGACTATTGATGATGATTAAGGCCTTATGCAATAAGGTCGTAGCCGTGTGAACATCCCCGTCGATTGCGTTAACCCTAGCGGCAACTTCATTCAGCTGCCTCAGGGAGTCGTGTGAGGCATCGAACAATCCAGCGTTTATCCGTACCTGCTGGTCGGCCGATTTCACGATGCTTTCCTGGGCATGAAGAATGGCGTCCCAGTCCGACGCATCAGGTGATCCCGCAAACCACTTCCACGCGGACCCAATCCAGTCCAGTGATCGACGTCCGCGCCGAGTGCCCGTCAGTCTAGATAAGCCCTCCTACGATTCCTCCAGATAATGTGCCACCAACGCCGCAATCCTAGGATCCGTCAGTTGCACAGCCTCGCGCCGAGTATCCTGGACCAGCGACTCGAACTTTCTCAAGTCGATGACATGCGCCAGTTTGAAATGTCCATTGACGCGCCAAACGGTGCCCTCTTGTAGCGGGACGAGCGGAGCCTCGTACTTGAAGACGTCTGCAGCCCCCACCATATGGTCGACAATGATACTTGCAATATTGGTTGAAAAAGTTATCTTATGAGTAACATTATTTTTGTGGTGTTGCTTACATTAGCTTAGAGATAAGGGATTTAATAATTAAATGTTATTGAATTATTTTTGAGCAAAGGGTGTCAATTGGTAAAGTATTTTAAAATGTAAAAAAGTGTATTTTGTAGTGGAAGCGCGTGAAACATACACAACGATCCGGTGCCATTTTAATTACGCAGGTCTGATTTATGCAATATCTTGCCCTTCTTGGTTTTTACCGTTACCCTTCTATCCTCGGCAATTTCTTCAGCCTTAAAGCGCTGCTTCTCCTTCGTTTTAATTTGTTTATTGGCAACAAAGATCTTATCGCCCACGTTATACGATAACGGTTTCTTTCTAGTTTTGTTGTGAGCCGCGTTCGCGAGCCTCTGCCTATGCTCAATCAAACCTCTCACATCGTCCAGTACCTTTGTCCTGAAGTTAGTGAGACCCTGATAGTTGATCCTTGCCGAGCGGTCGAAGAACAGGTCCGCCGGCTTATTCCCAGTCACTGAGTGAACAGAGTTGTTGTATCTATCCACTGCTATAGCGACCAATTCGTTGAACTTGAAGTCAGGGTGCTCGCCTTTCAAACACCGGAAAATCTCGAGGAAGGTGGAGTGAAACCTCTCGATTTGACCATTGACTTCGCTTTTTTGGGTCGGAGTATTGTAAAGCGCAATCCCTAGCGTACGCAAATAATTCAGAACAGTTGGGCACAAGAGGCCTCTCTCATTGTCTGACACCAACACTTTCGGGACAGTGAAATAATGAAGCACCTCTACTAGTTTCTCCCGCAGATGAATTGAAGATTTAGATTCCAAAGGGAAGAGCTTCGCAAACTTGGTAAATTTGTCTATGCAGCTCAAGTAGATCCTTTTTTCCAAAAGATATCGATGTGAAGGATCTCGCACGGATACTTTGGGATAGGCGTCGGCTGAAGGAGCGGCCTATTAGGGTGCCTCTCATATTTGTAGAGTTTGCAACACTCGCAAGTCGAGAGTTGCTTGCGGATGGTGCTCGCCATCTGAGGAAAATAAAATTTCTCCAAAATCTGAAGGCGCACCTCCTTTGCACCTCTGTGTGCTCTGCGATGTTCTTTTTCATTAACTTCGCAGATTTCCTCGGGATCTGACAAATCTGTCACCAACCTTTGCGTTATTCGAATTTTGAACGAGGCAAAATTCTCTAAGCACTGATGTTGAAATGACGACAGGTAAACTTCCGGGATCTTAACCCCGTTGATCACCGATGGTTTGAGGTATCTCCCCAGGGTAACGACTAAATCGGATAAACGACCGGCTCCGATTGGAATGAGATGGCGTTCGAAACCCCTGTGCGGTTGCTCGCACAGATATTCCGATCGGTCGGGATCGAAAACTAATTGGTTGCGGTATACGTTAATGGGAACTTCTACATGGGGGAGTAATTGAGACGAGTCTTCGTCGGCGCTGTGCACGGTGGAAGCTCCCACGCTAACCGAGGCACTGTCTGAGCAACCCCAATCAAAGTAATGATTCATGGGAACAATGCGAGATAGGGCGTCAGCAACAACGTTTGATTTGCCAGGCTTGTAGATGAGCACACAGTTGTACTCCTCTATTCTTGCCTTCCATCGTTTCAACTTAGCATTGAAGTTCCTACTTCCCAGCGCGAAAGTCAGGGGTTGGTGGTCTGTGTAAATTTTACAGCGCCATACAAATAAGACCTGAGATTGTCTAAAGCCCATACTATAGCAAGCATCTCCTTTTCTATAGTGGCATAGTTCTCCTCAGTCTTAGACAAGGTCCGCGAGATGTACGCGATTGGGCGATCCTTGCCGTCAATGTCTTGGGACAATACAGCCCCAAGAGCAACGTTGGATGCATCCGTCGTTAAATGGAAAGGCTTGTGGAAATCAGGAAAAGCAAGCACTTCGGAGGAGGACAAGATTGTCTTCAGATCATCGACGGCTTGTAAAGCTGCGTCGTCGAGCTCGACTGGGACCTTTTTGGATTGGTTTGCCTTAACGCGAGCGGATTCCCCGCGAGTCAAATTGGTCAAAGGCTTGGCGATTTTAGCATAATCGCGAATAAACTTCCTATAGTAGGACGTCATCCCAAGGAAGCTCTTCAGTTCCTTAACGTTTCTTGGAGGCTTCATTTTAGATATAGCCTCTACCTTCTTCTTATCTGGCCTGATACCGTCATGACTCACGATGTACCCAAGGAATTCGACCTGGGTTGACAAAAACTGCGTCTTGGCTAGATTCACCTGAAGCTTGGCTTTTTTGAGACTTTCAAACACCAAGCGAAGGTTTTTCCAATGGCCATCGTAATCACTACTAAAGACGATAATGTCGTCAATGTATACATAGCAAATTTTGCCGATGTGCTCCCGAAGGACATCATCGATCATGCGTTGGAAAATAGCTGGGGCGTTTTTCAGCCCAAAGGGGAGGCGGAGAAACTCATATTTCCCGTTTAAGGTGGAGAACGCAGTTTTCGCGGTATCAGAAGGTTTCATGTGGATTTGGTGGAAACTTGAAGTCAGGTCGAGCGTCGTGAAGTATTTAGCCCCACCGAGGCTAGCCAACGTGGAATTAATATCCGGAATCGGATAGGCGTCGGAAATAGTGACCCTATTCAGACGTTTGAAGTCGATGACCAACCGCCATTGTTTCTCGCCATTCGGCTTTGCCTTTTTAGGCACTATCCACACCGGGGAGTTGTATGGGCTTTGGGACGGACGGATGATGCCGTCATTAAGGACCTGTCTACTTCGGCCCTCAAATTGGCCGGATAAGGGTAACTCTTAGTGTAAATCGGATCCGACGTGTTCGTGCGGATTTCGGCCCTTACACTAGTATCGACGGCCTCGCCCGGCGACAAAGGGTCGAAAAGGTGCGAGTACTCGTCAATCAGTGCCTTTAAGATCGTTCTCGCTTCTTCCGGGTGTGTTGAGTCCAACAAAGTGTTGACATTAAGGGACCTTTTAGCAAGGAGGGGAATCTTTATCCCGGGGGATATAACTAAACAATTATTCTTTCTGTCTACTAATGCTTTCAGGTCTTTGAGCGTATCGTCCCCTATGATACCATCGAAGGTATCTAAACCGGGGAGGACAAAAAAGGTGAGGGTCGAGTCATTTCCTAGTTTTTCGAAAAACTTTCCGGCTACGCGGCGTGTTATTCTAACAGAACCTGTGGCCGATTGAACGCAAAAGGGAGTAGGGAGGACAGTCGATCCGGCGGCGATTTTGGGGCTGATGAAGTTTTTGTTAGCGCCGGTATCGATCAAGAATTGTAATTTAGCCCCATCTTTCCCCTCGTATTCTAAGTAAGGGACGCTCGAGAGGCCTCGGTCATAAAATTCGGACCCTCAGCCCCTATTTCAGGGTCGTCCGTTTCCTCCATGATATCTTGAGGGGGCATGCCGGCATTTTCAGCACCGATTTGGCTATAGTAAGATTCGGTAGAGTGATCCTCGCCATGTTCGGCAGGCATTGTCGAATGATCAAGCACGGGCTCCATATGATAAAGCTTGGTCGCCCTTTGGAACGGATTCTGATATTCATACGACGTACTTTTCATCCCAGAACCCTCGCTCTGGGGGACCCTGTAATCAGAACGGTGGGACTGACCCGACCGGTTCGACTCCATTTTAATGGCCGGTCTTGGGCCTTGGAAGCGATTACTATTGTGTGAGCCTCCATATCCTGAACCTATCGAAGGTCTAACATTTCCCTGATAGGAAGAAGTAAAGCGAGGGCCACTCGGCGGTCGATAAAACCGGGTATTTGGAGTAAAATTTGGTGGGGAGGAGCGGGCGAATGAGCCTCCTCTCGGACCAACTGCCTGCAGTTCCTTACAGAAGAAGTAAGCTTCGTACAAATCTTTCGGTCTACGCATGACCAATAGTCTAGAGGCGTCGTTACCGACTCCTCGAATGAAGACATCAAGGGCCTGTTGTCGAGAATGTTTGGACAAGGCTCTGACTCTTTCTATCGAGTGTCCTTCGGCTTTCAATCCGTTGAGGATAAGAGAGAGATGTTTCGTCACCTCCGAGTAATATTCCTCCAAGGGTTTGTTTCCTTGGTTCAGCTGGCTAAGCTGATACTCTAACGTTCGCACATCGCGTTTGTCAGCGTATTGCATTGCTAAAACTCTTTTGATTTCTGGCCAGTCGTCATCCCGAACCCCATAAGAGTCGAGAACTTCTTCAGCTTCGCCTCTTATCTTTTACCTAAGGTGACATACTATAGCAAGGAACAATTGTCTCCCTTTGATAGCCTCGTAATCGTCCAAGATAGCTTGCGCACGATTATCGTATCTCTCAGGCTGACCCTCAAACGTTTGAAGTTCTTTGACGCAGTCGGGAAGCGTAGAGACTTCCTTCAGTTCAAATTCGTTACGTGCACGGGCCAAGGGCACCGGAGGAGTGACTACCGGGTTACGAGCTTCGTTTTCAGCTTCGAAAGTGTTCATTCGATTGTTCATTTTTTTCATATCAACCGTAAGCCCGGTCATTTGGGCAAGGAGCGCATTAAGTGTTTCCTTAATTTCTTCCATTTCCTAATAAGAACGCAATCAGCAAACTAAACGACAGGAATGTATTGGGTCAGATAGGGTATAAACGGATAACCAAGATTTTACAGGGTTGTTTCCTTAATCAAGTAAACCAGGTAATCAGGTATTTTTTTAAAATTTCTTATCAAAAGGCACAGAGATAGTTAAGTGTAGTTTCACTCACCCTTGACAATTTGTGTTGGTCCTCGTGTGAGTGTGTTGAGAAAATTGGTGTGTGTTGTGTATTTCTTAGTATCTGAAGGGAGAAAAAGAGATTTTTTTAATTTTTTTAATTTTTTTTTTTTTTCCAGTAATAGGCAATGGTTTTTTGTATTTCTTATATTAGCATTTGAATTCGTATTTTTTCTTGGTATTTTATTACGACAGTGACGGACGAGTTCTATGTTAAGTGAAGCCTAGCACTGGGCACGGTGGTCCGTATTTTTCCTTTTTGGCCTTGGCCTACAAAGGTACGGTTGCCACACAATCTACTGGGCAGCTTTTTCGGGTGCCTCCGCACCGCTCAGCCTATCCGGCAGATTACCACACGCTTTAATCACAATACACAGTTTATTTTATTATTGACGAAGTTATTCTTCTTGCTTCATTTCAGTATCAGTTTGACGCTATGAACTTTGCACTCGCGAATGGGCTACAGGGGCTGTAGACAAATCGCCGCAGTGGGTTGCTACATAGGTCATTTTTTAATATTTGAAGTAGACACTTTGCTCCCGCGTTAAATATGCCCCGCTCCTGGACAGAGACAGCGTTAACGCTGCGGCGGGTGGTCTTTTGTTTTGTTATATACGACTTTTTGCGCCCGTGCAGAATGTTTCTCCCATTACAGGTTGTAGCGGCATTCTCACCGCGGCGGGTGGTCGTTTTCTTACTTTCATAGTTCCACTATCACATCACTGCCATTTGTCACTTGTCGTTATCTTGTTTTACCACATTTCGTGGTTCACTTTTTCCTGTTTTTGTTTTTTCTTTTTTTTATTTTTCTCCATTTTTATAATTTTTATTATCTCGCACTACGGCTCTCGTAGCCGCACAGCTCACCTAATCAATATGATGAACATTCCAAACGTTCTTGGAGATCGGGTCCCAAAATGAAGAGAAGAGAGAACAGCTCCGTTTCACGTTATAATTTTATTAAGTCCAACTTAGGTTCAATGTTTTACAAAGATAGTTTAATTTTAATGGCTCGCGGCAGTTCTCCAGTTGGAGTGTTCGGGTGTTCGTTCAAGACTGCTTTCTGCCGGGTCTCACCAGAGCTCCGGCTCCAGTGTTTGAACGCCTCGTCAACAGGCGTCTTGGGACGAGGGGCGACCCCGCATAGCTGCTGGGCCAGCGGCCGAAATATGAGCTATGCTGTGTCGGCGGTCGCTTGCGCAACATCCGGCGGCTGCGCTGCTCATAACAACAAGGCGGCATTTGCAGGCGCAGCAGTTTTTGCAGCGGGCGCGATCGGCAACAAAGTGTCTCTTTCGGACGCTGCACATAGTGGCCGGCGTGGCTGTTGAATGTATCGTGAAATTGGTGGGCAAGGCGGGGGGCGAAGTCAGCGTTTCAGAGAGGGTTCATAACTTATATAATAATATAATATTAATTCAATCTACTCAATATATTATAAATACACATGTTTTTAAATTTTAACAGTTATTGCCGCCAAGTAACCATTTTGGCTCACTGTAATTCGGTCTCATGGCTTTCGATGGCAAAACCAAAACAAAACACACAGATGATTTCACGCTGGCCAGGCCTGTAACTAAGTGTGTACAGGGCCTGTAGTGCGAACGGGCCCCCAGCTGACAGGGATGTCGGCTAGCAAGCATAGATAGATTTTAAATGTTTATATATTTGGATAATTCAATTCTATTAGTAAACACAAATAAATTCATTAAGTAAAGTAACTAAACCAGCGGCCCCGAGAAGTTCTACACAAGGGCTCGAAAAAACCCTTGCTACGGCCCTGTGCCTCAGTCGTTTCGCTCTCGACGGCGAAACACAAAATTGACTTCAGGCTGCCAGCGCGCCGGCCGAAGCATTTGCCTGTTGTCAAACTTCACTAGCAACACATACATTCACATGCCAGCATGTGCATACATACACGCACACACCGCTGTCGTTGTGCGACTGAAGCAGATTTGATCCTATGCGCTGTTTGTACTGAGAGCCGAACATCGAAGTTCCCAGCCGAGCGTGCAGCCGAAGTGTGTGGGGTCCAGGATTGAAAAAACCAGTGATAACACTTTTACACCCTGTTTGAGGTCTCTATGTGTTCAGTGCTTAGTGGAAAAATAGCAATAACAGATTTACCCTCTGTTTGAGATCTCTATGTGTCAAGTGCTTAGTGTTATAAGTGTTTGCGTGCTCGCCGATTTTGAAATTCGATTATACGTAGCCCGCGAAAATTCAAAATTACGCGATACTTTTAGATCACACCCCGTATGTAATGACCCCATTTAGTGGACCCTTACAATTTTTCATCAAAATCTTTATTTCAACAGATTGTTTCTATGTAAATTATATCATATGTGTAAATTTGTTAAATTTTAATAAAAAGATTTATGTGTGAAGGAATTACATGTCAAACATTTGTTGTCCAATCCTGTAAAATTTCTTTTTATTGAGCTTATGGCTTGGTTGCTGAGACCTTTAAGCCACAACTTAATATTTTTTTCGAAGACATGTGTGCGTTCAGATATTTTTTTTTTTTGTAAAATGTCTAAAAAGTTTAGGTACTGTTATATTTGTTTGTTTTAGACATTGTAACATCCACCCTCGGAATGGAATTTATATATCCTAGATGTGTTAAATCTGGATATTGTTCCTATCTTTGGCTAGGTCGCCCTCCTATTTGATTCTTTTGCGGCTAGCAAAAACAGCCTGTGGGGGGGGGGGGTTCTATTGGAGAACTTCCTAACCCTTTTTTGAGGGAAGACACACAAAATAGAAATAAAAAGAATCTTTGCCCCTATGTCTCGTGTCAGAAAATAGAGATGAGAAAAGAAAATTAAAAGAACATAACAAAAAAAAGTGATAGAATTGACGAGAGAAGAAAGCAAGAAAAGAACCACCACCCTTTTACGGGGCGCACTTCGGCGACCCTACAGGTGTTGGGTCCCGCGTCTTTACCCACCCTACCTATGAGTCCTTTTTGCCTTAATTTGAAGAACTCCCTGACCTAACATAACCTTTTCATCAACCTTCAGAAGTCATTACAAAATTAGTTTAGTGTTCCATGTGAAATTCCATATAATTATTCATTTATTTCCAAAAAATATATACATATTATATTCCTAAACGGTTTCATGTTTATGTTTTTAATTATTCATATGATCTTAATACTTTAATAAAGAGAAGAATAAAATTATTATATAAACCTATGCGGATATGATATCTCTTATTAATATAAACCAAATATATAAATAAACATTATTTCCCAATAACGAATAACTATTATCTCAAATGTGTTTGTTTTTTAAAAAGCCAGCTGGTTATCGCCTTAAATTTTCGTTACTTAAACATTTGCGCGGCGCGAGTGCTATATCTTATCGGGTGTGATTTCTCTTAGTGCCAGTGAATAAACCCCAGTTTATACCGACATATATCAGATAAGTATCTAAAACAATTTAATGCAACATAAAAAAAAGATCTTAATATGCCACGATCAATGCCATACAAACAGCTGTTTGGTGTTTACCCTCTTATTTTTCTTTGGTTAGTTTTCTTGATTTTCCTTTTTATATATATTTGTTTTTAAATGCTATCTTGCAATTTCCTCATAAACGGTGTAGTCGTAAATATAAAATAAATGTGAGTACACTTACCGCCAGTTCTCCGTTGGGCCCAATAGATCGGTGGTTGCTAAATGTTAGTTTAAAGTTTATTTTATACACGTACATACAGCAGAGGCAGAAAAGAAAGCAATATTCGAAAAAAAAAATGACAACCAAGACGGGTTTCCTTTCCCTAGTATCTCACAATAAAGCGCTATCCTAATTTCATTTGCATAGTCTAACGATCACTCTGATTTTTTTTCTTTCGTACTTTAATTAATAGCCGCCAAGATAAAAATTTTAAACTATCCAATAAATTGCTGCCAATTGTTGCCAGAACTGCAACTCGAACTGTCGCCAAACTGCTGCAAAACTGCCGTAAGCTGGTGCCCAACTTCCCGCTGTTTCGTTTATGGTGCGTTTTCATTTCTTCTTTTTAGGCCATGGATTTTAAAAAAATTCATGGTCTACTGTGTTTGTCGGAACGCAAATGTGCGTAACAGGCAGAAGGAGGCATCTCCGACCCCATAAACTATATATATTCTGAATCAGTATCAACAGCCGAGTCGATTGAGCCATGTCTGTCTGTCCGTCTGTCTGTCTGTCTGTATGAACACCTGGATCTCAGAAATAAGACAGATATGATCCGAATAAAACACAATTTGAACGTATACTTAAGACCTAATTTACGCATCATAGCGAAGTTCGAATCGTAGGACACACAGCATTTTACAAAACTTTTTATTTGCATAGAATGGTAACAGAATTAGCTCAGAATGCAACTTTGCCGACAGGTCAACAAATGGGGCAGTGGCTTAGTGGTTAGAGTGGCGGACAGCGGTGCGGTCCTGCGTGCGAGAGTTCGATTCCCTTGCGCGGGGCCGGCTAGTGCAACTTTTTATTTTAATTACTTTTTTTTGGTTATTTTTTTATTCTAATAAGTTTAAAGATAACCAAAGTTAAATATCAATAAAAATAGTTTTCAAAAATTAAATCTCATGTTTTTTTTTTGCAATATTTAAGACAATCAATAAGTTACGAATGTTAGAGCGGGATGCCGATACATGCATGTCTGCATTTGCACATTTCTGTTTCGGCGTCCTGCTATAACACATCAATTGCCGTATTCGGCGTACTTACGCAACTGTCAGATTTAAGCAACATTCGGCAAAGTTTATAAAAGTGTTCTACTTAATTAAAATTTAAAAACTATTGTTATATTACTGTTTAAATTACTTAATAGAAAAGAAAGAAAAAAAGGAAAACTCGTCACACATTGATCGCGGCAGGAATCGAACCCGAGCACTGTCAACATCATTGGTCTTCGAATCCGGCAAACACTCCACTAATCTACTGTACAACTTCACATCAATTTATTGCCCTCTCGCTCTATCTAATGCTTATACTAGTTAATTACTTGCAAGGTGTAAAGTAAAAAAATAAAAAGATTTTTAAGTTCAATTAAGAACAACGACTTTATTTGTCTAAATCCAATTTGCAACTGAATTACCCTAAGCTGTCCCTAACAAGCTGTGAGTCTTGGCAGTGAGCCGCGCTGCCCTTGGTGGCAGAGGATCGACGTCGGCTTCGCTGTTTCCAATAGGCCACGTCATCGTAGTAGTCGTAAGCGTTATTGTCAGCGTCGGCTTCGTTTATCTGATCTACGTAATCGTCCAGGTCGTCGTCAAGGTTGTTATGGTCCTCGTACTCTGCCATAGCTTGTTCATAGTCCGTCATTGTTAGTGGAGTCTCAGTGGGTCGCGTTTCGTTTCCTTCCGTTGTAGTCTGTATGTTAAAGTTTCTTTGTCGCTTCATTCCATCTGGTACTGGACCGGGTGGTCTTTTGCCTGGTTCGAAGCGAGGTCTGTTCATGTAATTTACCATTCTGGTCTGAACACTGGGATCCACATCCATGGGCTCTGGACGAGGCAGTGGTTTTGGGGCCTGTGGCCTAGGTGGCGCTGACTGTTGTGGCGGGAATTGCCCGTTTTGAAAAGGTCGAGGTGCAGCTGCTGGCTGATAGCTGAAGTTGTTTGAATTTCGTCGTGGTAAAGCGGTCGGTTGTTGCTGTCCGATTTGGTAATATTGAGTTCTTGGAGGCGGAATTGGTGGTTGTCTATTAATAAATGAATTACTGCGAGGAGCAGGTGAAGGCTTAGAAGTTTGGTTCCTAAACTGTCTTGTCTGTCCCATGTTGGTTGCATGTCTTGCCCTGAAGTTCTGATTTTCTAACTTGAGGCAAAGGTGCAATGCTGAGGGTAAGTCTACTGGTTCTTTAATTCCCAGTAGGCGAGGCAAGTCGCCTTGTAACCCTCGTACAAAGGTGTCTAGAGCCTTGTCTCTGTACATTTTGGTCATTAACAATTCTGCTTCTCTTCCTAACCCCATACAACCTATCTTGTTTAGGATTAGGGATACGTGTTTATAAACCGTTTGATGGAACTCTTCCACCGATTGGTTAGCACCCTGTATAAGCATTGTCATTTGGTATTCTAATGTGTTAATGTCGAGTTTGTCTGCGTAATGCAGAGTCAGACATTTAGAGATCGCTGACTACTTCAATGGAGTATTGTAGGACTCTAGTGCCATGTCGGCGTGTCCTACAATCTTATTACGTATGGTATGTAAGATACCATAGTATTTTGGGGTACCCTGGTAAGCACTGTATGCTTCTAAGATACGGTCTACTCCCTTTTTCCATGAACTGAATTCTGAAGGATCTCCTGAAAAGTTTTGGATAGTTTTTACTATATCCGGTACTCTATCTAAGTCACCTAAGTTCCCTGCATGCTCTGGAGCAATTACCTGGTTTGTTAGGTTTGCGAATTCTTCTGGAGAATTGTGACGTCTCAACAAACCTGGCAATACCTGTGCTAGGATTTCGCTCACTGTTGCTGCTAATGCAGCTCTATCTATATTTTCAACCATACTTCTATTAAGTTCTTGTTCTTCCTGTCTTCTAAGGCGTTGTCTACAAGCTGATTAGGTTGTTCGCGTTAGCCATAAAACACTAGGTGAATTATTTCTTATTGTTTTTGATATGGATTAGTAAGAGGTTGTGTCTTCTTAAATATAATTCGTTGTTTGCGTGTGTGTGTGTGTGTGTGTGTGTGTTTTAAACAAATTTTTTATAAGTTTTATAACCAGAGGCTGGCTTTTTCCTTCTACTTTAGAGGGTCCCTTGGGAATCGTAAAGTTGGAATAAGTTATATCACTTTTGTGATCTTTTTGTTTGCTTTATCGTTTTACGGTTTTTTATCCGTGTTTGCTTAAGTCTATTTGTATTTCTTCTTTTGGTTTTGTTAGTTTTTTTTTTTTTAAATTGGTTTGTGTAATCTTACAGTACTATAGATAATTTTGATGATGTGGCTCCTCCCTCCGACGATCCGGATTTCATCCTTTTTGTTCCGCGACTACTAAGGATCCTGCGATGCGTACAGGGTTGAGGGGTGGTCTGTGGCCCTGCCTTCAGTCCTTGGAGTCCACCGATGGTTCAATTTGCCGGAGTCGATTTGAACGATCGAAAAATGTTAGTTTTTCGGAGTTGCACGTTCACTATCACTCGCGTTTAGACCGGTTGCAGCAAATGTAATTGCTAGCCACGAACTTACAAGACGTTTTGCCGTATCGTACGCGTACCGGTCCCTGCTCGGGCGCCAGTTAATTACTTGCAAGGTGCAAAGTAAAATATAAAAAGATTTTTAAGTTCAATTAAGAACAACGACTTTATTTGTCTAAATCCAATTTGCAACTGAATTACCCTAAGCTGTCCCCAACAAGCTGTGAGTCTTGGCAGTGAGCCGCGCTGCCCTTAGTGGCAGAGGATCGACGTCGGCTTCGCTGTTTCCAATAGGCCACGACATCGGCTGATGTTATGTTGGTCGAAATGTTGCAGTCTTCTTGGAATCATATGCATTGGTGGGAGCGGAAACGGTTGCCAAACAGATTCTTAGAATTCTGCTTGGTAGCTCGGCGCGTGCAGGAAATTATGCAGACGCTGAGCTTGCAGATTGGAACTTGTGTACTGGAGTTCAATACGAGGGTCGTTTGATAAGTCCGTGACTTTTTGTATTTGCCGCGCACCTGCTCTAAATACAACACTGCTCCTGTCAGCAGTTATCGATTAACAGCTGACTGTAAAATTTTGAGAAAGCTGCGTTTTTTGGTTTGCGTTTTATAGGCATTGAAAGCAGACGATCTCGATCTCCATTTTCGTTAAAATTCACGAGATCGTCTGCTTTCAATGCCTATAAAACGCAAACCAAAAAACGCAGCTTTCTCAAAATTTTACAGTCAGCTGTTAATCGATAACTGCTGACAGGAGCAGTGTTGTATTTAGAGCAGGTGCGCGGCAAATACAAAAAGTCACGGACTTATCAAACGACCCTCGTATTCTAAATTGTAACATTTTTGTTGTTAACTCTTCCCCCTCCAATTTTTGCTTGTCCTCAAGCGGTCTCTAGAAGTAGGGAATGTTGTTGAACTGAGGTAACTGATACTGTGCCTCAGCCAAAGATTGCTCGCAGGTTGATGGTGCGATGATCGCTGTGACTTTGTTTCTATTCCAGGCGTGGGTCCTAATTGCAATGTTATGCTCTTGTGCCTTTGGTTATAGGTGTGTAAGACCAGGATGACAGTCAGGGCGATGCCAAAGAGCGTCAGCAGGGTTATGCTGTTGACCATTGAATGGGCCTTTATGTGCATCAGCTGTCCAATGTTATTTATGTGCAATGCTTCCAGTGCTTCAAGCGATAGAACTTTAAGTCTTTCTTTTTTCTCAACCGTTAACTGCATAAGAGGTGCTCCAGGGATGAGGACCGTAGGTTCCATATTGCTGAACTGCTTGTTGTCGATAATAATCGAGTCGTTTGATAGCTGAACAAGGTAGGTTTCGTTCCAGGTTATATTTCCATCGAAGTCGTTTAGTAGGATGATTCCGTCGTCCACTTCTTCTATTTTGGATACGTGGTCAGCATTGCTAAAACTACACAGCGCTTTCTTTCCCTGAACTAACTTTGGAATACAATTTGAATTACTTATATTAACAATTTTTTTCTTATTGCATATTTTAATATTTTCTATAGTTTTACAATTTTGGGGAATAGAATAGGTGAGAATTCTTAGAATTCTGCTTGGTAGCTCGGCGCAGGCAGGAAATTATGCAGACGCTGAGCTTGCAGATTTGAACTTGTGTACTGGAGTTCAATATTCTAAATTGTAACATTTTTGTTGTTAACTTACTTCTTGTCTATTCGCTTTTGCATTGTTTATGTGTTCTTCTTGTGGCTGTCAAACGAATTGAATAATAAGAATATAAAATTTATGTTTTTAAATTTTTCCAAATAAAGCAGAATTTTCATTATAAATAACGGAATAATAATCCATGGCCTTCTACAGTCAGCACCTGACTGTAGCGTTCGACTGGTTCTTGTTATAAACTGATTTTTTTTTTTTGGTTTTTTTAAATTGATTTTCTTTTTAAACAGATTCTCTTTGCCTCGGCCTTCTGTGTATGACAATTATGTGTCTGGTGTATTATCTCAATAAGTGAGCCTTCACGAGTTATGTTTTTTTTGTTGTTTTATTTTTATATATGTTGAATTTGTATCCTCATCGCTCTTCCTTTTTTTTCCAGCGTTCGCAAACTATGCCCCGATGTAGAACTCCGCGCCCGACTAGCACTAAGCTGCTGGCGCGCCAACTCTGCTTTGCCCTAGATGCTGTTGCAGGTAAGATGACACTGCGCCTCAGGCTGTATATAAATCCTGACCAAACAGGAAATTAATATTTTTTTTCAACTTACTTCAAGATTTTTTCTTGGTCACTAAAACTTTTTTTTTTCCTTTTTTTTCGTTTTTCCGTTTTTTTTTTCAGACACAGGCACCCAGTCGTCGCGGAGGAGAATGTATGACTGCGATGATCTAGCAAAATCTAGTAAATCGTCATCATTATTATTCTCCTCCTTGCCCCTTCCTTTTCTCTTTCGGACAAGTTCCAACACTGAGTAGACAAAATTAAGGATACCATCTCCTGCCTTTTATTAGGAATTCACTTCTACCAAAATCCCCGTAAGTATGCAAAGTTGCACAAATTATATTACTAATTAATTGAATTTTTCCTTACAGATTCCTGATACATAGATTTAATTTAGTTTAATATACTTTTAAGAAACTTTAGTTTTAATATTTATTTATATGTTTAATGTATTAGTTATAAGACTCTGTCCGTGCCACCCTCTATTTCGTTAGGTGATAATTTGTCTCTGTTTGTCCGTTCATCACTGCCGTATATTGGTGTTGTACCCCAAAGGCTGTAAGAAAAGCATTAAAATCGTGTGCTTTGAATTGAGACCCATTATCGCTAATTAGCAATTCAGGCACTCCATAGGCGAAAAAGATTTGGTTCTGTACCAACTCCATGATTGCCTTTGCTGTGAATTTTCTTAGTGGCCACAGCCAATGAAATTTAGAGAAGTGATCGAGGACTATCAGCAGGCCAATATGTCCCTGTTTACTCCTCGGATAGGGTCCTAATAGGTCAATATAGAGCCTCTGAAAAGGTCTAGAAGATTCGACTTGTTGACCCATTGGAGGTTTTAAAGTAGTATTTGGAGCTTTTGTGCTTTTGCATACTTCGCATAGCCGAACATACTCCCTTACGTGTGTCACCATCTCTGGCCATTAATAGCTTCGCCGAATTTGTTCTAACGTTTTACCTGTGCCGCAATGGACGCATATTACAGTGTCATGAGCTCGCTTTATTACAGAGTTGGTCAAACTCTGGGGAATCCAGAGTTTCCAACTATTTCTGCTGCCTTCCGAGTCTCCATTATCATGTTCCGTTCTAATATAAAGGTGTTTGCCTATAATATTGAAATCTGGGTATGCTTCGGGATCCTCTCCTATTTTATCCTTTACAACCCTATATGCTTCTTCATCAAAGCTTGGGGATTCTGGCCCATAGTTTTCGATGGCTGCCAATTCATCATTAAACATACGTGACAGCGCATCTGGCACAACATGTTCCTTGCCTTTTCGGTGGCCAATGTTAAATTTATGCCCCTGTAAATTCATCGCCCACCTGCCTCATCAGCCACGACAAGCTAGAGTGGTCAGTCACTACTTCGAATTCCTGTAATTCAAGGTAACATCGGAATCGTTCAATGCCCAGGATGACTGCCAAACACTCTCTTTCTGTCACGCTCTAATTTCATTGTGCCGAATTAAGTTTTTTCGACATATACGCTACCGGTCTCTCTTCGTTTATGTCATTCATTTGCACCAGCACCGCGCCCACTCCATAATCGCTAGCATCGCAATGCAAGTAAAATTTCCGATTAAAATCGGGATTTTGCAAGACCGGGGCCGAAGTAAGACCGGCTTTGAGCTGATCAAACGCAGTTTCTGCTTCTTTAGTCCATCAAAACTTTTTCTTGACTATCGATTAAATTTTTCCAGGGTCTGTTGCAATACCTCCTTATCCGATAATGAGCCCTAGATATTTCACTTCGGACAAACAAAAACTGTTCTTTTCAATATTCAATGTTAAATTAGCTTTTCTAAATTGATCAGCCAGGCGCAGCAGTACTGTAAGATGTTCGTCGAAATCTGCCGATACGACACAGACATCGTCAAAGTATCCAAAGCAACAGTATTTCAATTCGGGAGGAATCACCTCGTCGATGAGACGGCTCATCGTTTGGGGAGCGTTGCACAGCCCGAAAGGCAGTACCCAAAATTGGTATAATGGCCTCCCGGGTACTGTGAACGCTGTTATCGGTCGAGATCCGTCCGAAATTGGCACTTGTCAATAAGCATCTTTCAGATCAATTTTGCTAATCAGATTTGCTTGCGGTAATCGTGCGAATATGCCTTCGATGCTCGGTACAGGATATGCATCCTTTTTGGTGCAATCATTCACCTTACGAGCATCCAGACATAAACGTACTTTCCCTGGCTTCACTACCAGACGCATTGGAGAGCTCCATGCGCTACTGGATTTTTCGATTACTCCTAATTGAATCATACGATCAATTTCCTCAAACATCAGCTTCTCGACAGCCGGAGATACCGGATAAAATCATTGTTTTATTGGAGTGGCGTCTCCAACTTCGATTTTGTGTTCAAGAAGTGATGTTTTCCCTACACCCTGCTTTGCAAATGACGGAAATAAAGATTTCACGGCTTCTAATTGCTGTTTTTGTCGCGAATCTAGTGGGTAAGCGTTTATATCTGCTTCTTCCTCTTTAAAATCCTCCAACTCTAACGAGAAGATTAATCCTGGGGCCAAATTGAATTCACTCCAAAAATCGATTCCTAGAATGAGATTTTTCTCAATTGACGGAATTACAAAAAGTTTTAAAAGAGTCTCTTTTTCCTTATATGTCACAAGCGCTGAGAGAAAACCTAGCACTTCGTGCAATCTTCCGTCTGCCGTTTTTACTCTCGAATTTATTTTTTTGAATTTTGCCCTTTTTTCCCAATCGTTTTGCGCCAAAGTCGATCCCACGTAACTAATATTTGCCCTTGTGTCCAATAACCCTTCTTCAGCTACTCCTAAAAAGGAAACCTTAGCGTAAAAACGCCCATCGCTTTCTTTATTTATTATTGAGGACACCAGTAATCGTTTAGTTAACCTTACGGCTCTCCAAAATTTTTTTTAGCGCTGCGTAGATTGTTTTGGCTTATTACCCGCATGATTTCCGAATATTCTTTCCCTTACTTTTTTATAATTTGCGAGCCTTGCTTCATAAGGTTGTGTATGAAGGCTTTTTGTATTTTTATTTTGGGCATAGCGCTGGTCAGATTTTCTGAGCTAGCCGGTAAATCAGGTAAATGTGCGTAACAGGCAGAAGGAGGCATCTCCGACCCCATAAACTATATATATTCTGAATCAGCATCAACAGCCGAGTCGATTGAGCCATGTCTGTCTGTCCGTCTGTCCGTCTGTCCGTCTGTCTGTCTGTCTGTCTGTATGAACACCTGGATCTCAGAAACTATAAGAGCTAGAGTCTTCAAATTTTGTGACAACATTCGTGTATATTCAGGTGTCTCAAAGTTTTTATGAAATTTGGCCACGCCCCTTCCCGCCTCTGTAAATCAGTAATAACTATTTAATATACACAATATACACCCTACAACCAAAGTTATACATCTCACATGACAAATACCTTTTCACGGGTGTCTTCTGAAAATTTCATTTAAATCGGACTAATAATAAGTGAGATATAATCCGAATTAAACTCAATTTGAACGTATACTTATGCGCATATTAAGACCTAATTTACGCATCATACCGAAGTTCGAATCGTCGGACACACAGCATTTTACAAAACTTTTTATTTGCATAGAATGGTAACAGAATTAGCTGAGAATGCAACTTTGCCGATCGATCAAAAATCGGGCGGTGGCTTAGTGGTTAGGGTGGCGGACGGCGGTCCTGCGTCTGCGTGCGTGAGTTCGAATCCCATGCGCGGCCGGCTGGGTGGAACTCATTATTTTAATTACTTTTTTTTGGTTATTTTTTTATTCTTATAAGCTTAAAGGAAAACTACAGTTATTTAATTAAATATCAATAAAAATAGTTATCAAAAAATTAAATATGTTTTTTTGCAATATTTAAGACAATCAATAAGTTACGAATGTTAGAGCGGGACGCCGATACATGCATGTCTGCATTTGCACATTTATGTTTCGGCGTCCCGCTCTAACACACATCAATTGCCGTATTCAGCGTAAGTACGCAACTGTCAGATTTGTTCAACATTCGGCAAAGTTTATAAAAGTGTTCTACTTAATTAAATATGTTGCGTACCAAAAAATCTAAAAACTATTGTTATGTTGCTGTTTAAATTACTTAATAGAAAAGAAAGAAAAAGGGAAAACTCGTCACACATTGAATCGCGGCAGGAATCGAACCCGAGCACTGTCAACATCATTGGTCTTTGAATCAAGCACACACTCCGCTACGCTACTGTACAACTTCACATCAATTTTTTGCCCTCTCGCTCTATCTAATGCTTATACTTCTTGTCTATTCGCTTTTGCATTGTTTATGTGTTCTTCTTTTGTCTGTCAAATGAATTAAATAATAAGAATATAAAATTTATATTTTTAAATTTTTCCAAATAAAGCAGAATTTTCATTTTAAATAACGGAATAATAATCCATGGCCTTCTACAGTCAGCACCTGACTGTAGCGTTCGACTGGTTTTATTTTGGGCATAGCGCTGGTCAGATTTTCTGAGCTAGCCGGTAAATCAGGTAAATTTGAATTTAGTGTTGCTTCGGGGCCGTTCGTGTCTGACTCACGAATGGTCCCCTGGCTTTTCCCGATCTCTTTGCCAACCAGTTGGGGCATTGCGGCTTGCTTCTCTTCCCCGTGAACGGACGTGTTTTTTCTGGCGCTTCGATTTTTTCGCGTTTTTATTAAAAACAACCGGTGTTTTATAAATCTTTTTTTTAAGACCGATCTTCTCTTCATAGCCCGTTCACGACGCGTGTGCATGCCTTTCAAATTAGTCAAACTAATCTTTGTTTGCTAATTTTATATTTTTTGTGCATTGGTTCTGCTCCTCTGGTGCTCTGTTTACATCTTTACTCTTTTCGGTAAGCAACGTTTGTTGTTAGTGGCTCACCGCTATTACTCTCTTTCTTATCTATCCTAATTCTTTGGAAAAGGATCTCTCCTTAGTAAAGCCAGTCTTCTCACCAGGCCCTGACGGTATTCCTGCTTGTATACTTCGATTCTGTGCTATGTCTCTAAGTAAGCCATTGCTCAAACTATTTTCGCTGTCTTTAGAAACTTCAGTCTTTCCTTCCATTTGGAAGGCATCTTTCATTATTCCCTTGCTTAAAAAGGGCAGCAAGTCTGATGCAAGCAATTATAGAGTATCTTATAACTAAATTGTCGGCTATACCTAAACTTTTCGAAAATGTCATAACTCCTCACTTGCAACATTTCTGTAGATCCGTTATCTCACCCTTTCAACACGGATTCATTAAAAGTCGTTCTACTACGACAAACTTGCTTGAGCTGACATCCTTCGTGGTAAAGAGGATTTCAGGAAAATCTTCAGACTGATGTTATTTATACTGATTTCAGTAAAGCTTTTGACTCAGTAAATCATTCCCTTTTGGCACATAAGCTTGACCTTCTAGGTTTTTCACCAAAACTACTTAGTTGGATTGTAAGCTATCTGACTGACAGAACTCAAAGAGTCCTCTTTAAAACCACCCTTTCAAACCCAATTCATGCCACATCTGGTGTTCCTCAAGGGAGTCATCTTGGCCCCCTACTTTTTACGCTTTTCATCAATGACCTTCCCCTGGTCATACGTAACTCCCGTACTCTTATGTATGCGGATGATGTTAAGCTTTGCTACCAATTTAAAGACGACCACTGTCACTCAAACTTACAAACCGACCTAAATAGTTTCAATTCTTGGTGTTGTGCCAATTTCTTAAACCTGAACAGCTCTAAATGCAAGCTGATGACATTCTCTCGAGCCAGTCCGAAGTTTGCTTCTTATACTCTTTGTGGTTGTGCCTTGGAAAGAATCACCCTAGTTGATGATCTGGGGGTCCGTTTGGACCGAAAACTAAAGTTTTCAAGTCATATAACTAATATGGTCAATAAAGCCATGGGTGTCCTAGGCTTTATCAAGAGATGGTCTAAGGAGTTCGACGATCCTTATATTACAAAGACCCTTTACGTTTCACTTGTTCGTCCTATTCTCGAATACGGTTCATGCGTATGTACAGAGGAATTTCTTACTTTTTGCCTTACGCGGCCTTAATTGGGATGAAAACTTGAGACTGCCTTCCTATAATAGTAGACTTCTGCTACTAAATCTGCCTTCCCTAACTAACCGCAGAACCATGCTAGGGGTCGTATTTATTAACAACCTTATGCAAGGTGACATTGATAGTGAGGCCTTGGTAAGGCAGCTACACTTCTCTGTTCCTTGCAGAAGTACTCGCTATTTCCTTCCACTAACACTTCCTTATTGTAGATCGAACTATGCACTGCATGATCCTCTCAGGGTATTATGTTCGGACTACAATACAGCCCAACACGTCATAGCTAGCACTAACACTATCGCTGCTATGAAGTCCTTAATTCTTTCCTATCTAGCACGTAATTAGTAATTAGTATTAATCTTCCTCGATATTCTATTCCTATTTGCATGCCGCGTTCTATCGCCTCTTTTTTTCTTAGAACTTCTCCCCGCGTTTCTATTCGCGCTTATATTCGCGTTTCTATTCGCGTTTCTACCGCGGTTCCGTGTCGTCCGTAATGCGACAGTGCCTCTCGGTCGGTTAGGCGGGAGGTGGACTTCGTTTGGGTTCCGCGCGCAACAAGCATCGGCTTGGTGTCGTTGGACCACTTGCTAATACAGCCATTGTATTCAACGTCCAATATAGAAAAAAAAAGTGTTCTTTGCCCCTCAACCATAGCAGAAAATTTTGCGATTTTCCAGACACATATCCCAACCATGACCCTCACCGTCACAATTCCAACATCGATAAATTTTTATCGGTGCTTGAATTGCGTCGACATCGCCCAAATTAGGATATGTGTCTTGAATACCATTGTCATCATCATCTGTCCCAGCAAATTTTCGCAAGTCTGCAATCGAACGAATTTGCACATAAAGCAATTCGTGTCGTATCTCGGGCAGTAAATTCCTTGTCAACATCTCAATGAGCTGCTGCTCTGAAATAGATGTTGACATTCGAGAAGCTAAGAGCATGACATCGTCATAAAATACCTCAAATGTCTCCCCCTGTTTTTGTTTGCGTGCTCTAATCTCTTCTAATATGTCGGTGTCGTTCCGGTAATCTTTATATTGTTCTTTTAAAGCCGCTCCAAACTCCCTCCAATTTATTTGAGGATTTTCTTTCCGATACCTCCAATACCACTTTCTAGCTTTCCCTACTAGTAGAATATGTAAATTTTTGCATACTGACTCTATATCATTGTTCAGACAGTCTTTGGTTAACGTGGCTACTCGATAAAGGAATTCTTCTACGGTGACTCCTTTTGCCGACCCATCAAACTTGAGATTCCAGCTATGGATGAGCTGAGTAATCTTCTCCGGGTTTATTGCCGTGCTGTACCGAGAGCTACTTGACTGCTGAGTCAACTCGTTAAGAACGAGATTTTGTCGGCTCACTTCGGGCGAAACTTGCCTGAGACTGAAGTTGGCTAATTGTCTGGCCACAATACTTTCCAGTTGGACTCCTAAACGCTCATAATCGATGTTTGGAGAAGATGTTCGATTTGCTCTAGTATTTGAGCTTCCCCCGCCGTGTTTACCTAACATCTGAGTTTACTGCGCCCCGTTTCGGTCTTCCGGGGCCTTTAACATTTCTGGCTTGTTGGTTACCCTCTACCGATTCTCCCACTTGAGGGATTTTTTTATACCTCGTGTTGTAAGGATGCGTTTTGGGCACAGCTCCCGCGTTTTGAGCCTCTAGCGCCATTTGTTGTTGCCTCGCAGCTGCCGAAGTCGATGGTTCTAACCAAATTAATATCTATCGTTTGTGATAAATCTGACCTAGGTAGCTCTTTTAAATCCGTTAATTGCAGCGTCTTCTGGCACGTTTGAGAGACTTTAAACTGTCTTACCCAGTCAGAAATGCAAGCTTCATGGAAGCTGTGCTGACATGGTGTTATTGACATTGATTTCTTCCAGTTGACTCTAGGGTAACGAAGGTTGTGCGCTTTACCCCGCAGATGAGATAGTGTTGAAGAAGTTAGGAAAGAAATATAGTGAAAAGAAAAAAACAGTCAAGTCTCAAGAGTCGCTCATATACTCGAGGATAATATTTTGCTATGCCAAATATTATATTTCCAAGAGTACATTTTTCTTCAACGCTTTTTCCCTTGCCTTGCTGTATTTGGTTACTATCATTATTTTATGCCGAGTCTAAGATTCAGTGGTCGATATTTAGGACTTGCCTAAATTCGATTTCCAGCTGAGAGGGTTTCAGTAGCTTCTACGCATTTCACCCTTTATAATTTTTGACACTTTTCTTCGTATCATGCGTTTTTAAGCTGCCTTCGCTGCCCACGTTGGGCGCCAATTTGTTCCATCCACCCTCGGAATGGAATTTATATATCCTAGATGTGTTAAATCTGGATATTGTTCCTATCTTTGGCTAGGCTGCCCTCCCCTTCCATTCTTTTGCGGCTAACAAAAACAGCCTGTGGGGGGGGTTCTTTTGGAGAACTTCCTAGCCCTTTTTTGAGGGAAGACACATAAAATAGAAATAACCAGTCGAACGCTACAGTCAGGTGCTGACGGTAGAAGGCCATGGATTATCATGGTATACCGCGTATAATATATTTTCCCTTATTTATAATGACAATTTTGGTTTGTTTGAATTATTATTCGATTGCAGCCGCGATCAATGTGTGAAATGGTTTCCTCTTTTTTTTCTTTTCTATTAAATAATTTAAAAGCTTAACAAACAATAATTTTTAAATTTTTTCGTACTCAACATATTTAATTAGAAAACTTTTATAAACTTTGCCGAATGTTGCACAAATCTGACAGTTGCGTATATGTGCTTCGGCACTACGGCAATTGATGCGTATTAGAGCGGGACGCCGAAACATAAATGTGCAAATGCAGATATGCATGTATCGGCGTCCCGCTCTAACATTCGTGTACATTGTTTGTCTTAACTATTGCATAAAAATATGAAATTTATTTTGGGAAACAAATTATTTTGATATTTAATTAAATAATTTAGAGGGTGTAGTTTTCGACTGTTGTTTTTCTTTTTAGTTTTTAAGAATGAAAATAAAACCAAAATAAAGTAATTAAAATAAAAAATTGCACTAGCCGCCGCTAGGACTCGAACTCACGCACAAACGGATTCTCCTAGAATTGCCGTTCGCCACTATAACCACTAAGCCACTGCCTCATTTGTAGATCGATCGGCAAAGTTGCATTCTGAGCTGGCAATTCTGTTACCATTATATGCAAATAAAAAGTTTTGTAAAGTGCTGTGTGTCCGACGCTAGATTCGAACTTCGGTATTATGCGTAAATTAGGTCATAATATACGCATAGGTATACGTTCAAATTGAGTTTAATTCGGATCATATCTCACTTATTTTTAGTCCGATTTAACTGAAATTTTCAGAAAACACCCGTGGCAATGTATTTGTCATGTGAGATGTACAACTTTTGTTGTTGGGTTTATATTGTGTATATTAAATTGTTATTACTGATTTACAGAGGCGGGAAGGGGCGTGGCCAAATTTCAAAAAAACTTTGAGACACTGCAACATACACGGATCTTCTCACAAAATTTGAAGACTCTAGCTCTTATAGTTTCTGAGATCCAGGTGTTCATACAGACAGACAGACGGACAGACGGACAGACAGACAGACGGACAGACGGACAGACGGACAGACAGACATGGCTCAATCGACTCGGCTGTTGATACTGATTCAGAATATATATAGTTTATGGGGTCGGAGATGCCTCCATCAGCCTGTTACGCACATTTGCGTTCCGACAAACACAGTAGTCCATGAATTTTTTTAAAATCCATGGCCTAAAAAGAATCTTTGCCACTATGACTCGTGTCAGAAAATAGAGATGAGAAAAGAAACGTAAAAGAACAAAACAAAAAAAAAGTGATAGAATTTACGAGAGAAGAAAGCAAGAAAAGAACCACCACCCTTCTACGGGGCGCACTTCGGGGACCCTACTGGTGTTGGTCTAGGTCCCGCGTGTTACCCACCCTACCTATGAGTCCTTTTTGCCTTAATTTGAAGAACTCCCTGACCTAACATTACCTTTTCATCAACCTTCAATTGCTTGAATTGCGTCGACATCGCCCAAATTAGGATATGTGTCTTGAATACCATTGTCATCTTCCAAAGCTGCCACGTTTCTTCGGCTGAACACCGGGTTGGGTGCTGGCTTTGGGAGCCGCCGAGGCGCGACTTCACCCAGCAAATTTTCGCAAGTCTGCAATCGAACGAATTTGCACATAAAGCAATTCGTGTCGTATCTCGGGCAGTAAATTCCCTGTCAACATCTCAATGAGCTGCTGCTCTGAAATAGATGTTGACATTCGAGAAGCTAAGAGCATGACATCGTCATAAAATACCTCAAATGTCTCCCCCTGTTTTTGTTTGCGTGCTCTAATCTCTTCTAATATGTCGGTGTCGTTCCGGTAATCTTTAAATTGTTCTTTTAAAGCCGCTCCAAACTCCCTCCAATTTATTTGAGGATTTTCTTTCCGATACCTCCAATACCACTTTCTAGCTTTCCCTACTAGTAGAATATGTAAATTTTTGCATACTGACTCTATATCATTGTTCAGACAGTCTTTGGTTAACGTGGCTACTCGATAAAGGAATTCTTCTACGGTGACTCCTTTTGCCGACCCATCAAACTTGAGATTCCAGCTATGGATGAGCTGAGTAATCTTCTCCGGGTTTATTGCCGTGCTGTACCGAGAGCTACTTGACTGCTGAGTCAACTCGTTAAGAACGAGATTTTGTCGGCTCACTTCGGGCGAAACTTGCCTGAGACTGAAGTTGGCTAATTGTCTGGCCACAATACTTTCCAGTTGCACTCCTAAACGCTCATAATCGATGTTTGGAGAAGATGTTCGATTTGCTCTAGTATTTGAGCTTCCCCCGCCGTGTTTACCTAACATCTGAGTTTACTGCGCCCCGTTTCGGTCTTCCGGGGCCTTTAACATTTCTGGCTTGTTGGTTACCCTCTACCGATTCTCCCACTTGAGGGATTTTTTTATACCTCGTGTTGTAAGGATGCGTTTTGGGCACAGCTCCCGCGTTTTGAGCCTCTAGCGCCATTTGTTGTTGCCTCGCAGCTGCCGAAGTCGATGGTTCTAACCAAATTAATATCTATCGTTTGTGATAAATCTGACCTAGGTAGCTCTTTTAAATCCGTTAATTGCAGCGTCTTCTGGCACGTTTGAGAGACTTTAAACTGTCTTACCCAGTCAGAAATGCAAGCTTCATGGAAGCTGTGCTGACATGGTGTTATTGACATTGATTTCTTCCAGTTGACTCTAGGGTAACGAAGGTTGTGCGCTTTACCCCGCAGATGAGATAGTGTTGAAGAAGTTAGGAAAGAAATATAGTGAAAAGAAAAAACAGTCAAGTCTCAAGAGTCGCTCATATACTCGAGGATAATATTTTGCTATGCCAAATATTATATTTCCAAGAGTACATTTTTCTTCAACGCTTTTTCCCTTGCCTTGCTGTATTTGGTTACTATCATTATTTTATGCCGAGTCTAAGATTCAGTGGTCGATATTTAGGACTTGCCTAAATTCGATTTCCAGCTGAGAGGGTTTCAGTAGCTTCTACGCATTTCACCCTTTATAATTTTTGACACTTTTCTTCGTATCATGCGTTTTTAAGCTGCCTTCGCTGCCCACGTTAGGCCAATTTGTTCCATCCACCCTCGGAATGGAATTTATATATCCTAGATGTGTTAAATCTGGATATTGTTCCTATCTTTGGCCAGGCTGCCCTCCCCTTCCATTCTTTTGCGGCTAACAAAAACAGCCTGTGGGGGGGGTTCTTTTGGAGAACTTCCTAGCCCTTTTTTGAGGGAAGACACATAAAATAGAAATAACCAGTCGAACGCTACAGTCAGGTGCTGACGGTAGAAGGCCATGGATTATCATGGTATACCGCGTATAATATATTTTCCCTTATTTATAATGACAATTTTGGTTTGTTTGAATTATTATTCGATTGCAGCCGCGATCAATGTGTGAAATGGTTTCCTCTTTTTTTCTTTTCTATTAAATAATTTAAAAAGCTTAACAAACAATAATTTTTAAATTTTTTGGTACTCAACATATTTAATTAGAAAACTTTTATAAACTTTGCCGAATGTTGCACAAATCTGACAGTTGCGTATATGTGCTTCGGCACTACGGCAATTGATGCGTGTTAGAGCGGGACGCCGAAACATAAATGTGCAAATGCAGATGTGCATGTATCGGCGTCCCGCTCTAACATTCGTGTACATTGTTTGTCTTAACTATTGCATAAAAATATGAAATTTATTTTGGGAAACAAATTATTTTGATATTTAATTAAATAATTTAGAGGGTGTAGTTTTCGACTGTTGTTTTTCTTTTAGTTTTTAAGAATGAAAATAAAACCAAAATAAAGTAATTAAAATAAAAAATTGCACTAGCCGCCGCTAGGACTCGAACTCACGCACAAACGGATTCTCCTAGAATTGCCGTTCGCCACTATAACCACTAAGCCACTGCCTCATTTGTAGATCGATCGGCAAAGTTGCATTCTGAGCTGGCAATTCTGTTACCATTATATGCAAATAAAAAGTTTTGTAAAATGCTGTGTGTCCGACGCTAGATTCGAACTTCGGTATTATGCGTAAATTAGGTCATAATATACGCATAGGTATACGTTCAAATTGAGTTTAATTCGGATCATATCTCACTTATTTTTAGTCCGATTTAACTGAAATTTTCAGAAAACACCCGTGGCAATGTATTTGTCATGTGAGATGTACAACTTTTTGTTGTTGGGTTTATATTGTGTATATTAAATTGTTATTACTGATTTACAGAGGCGGGAAGGGGCGTGGCCAAATTTCAAAAAAAAACTTTGAGACACTGCAACATACACGGATCTTCTCACAAAATTTGAAGACTCTAGCTCTTATAGTTTCTGAGATCCAGGTGTTCATACAGACAGACAGACGGACAGACGGACAGACAGACAGACGGACAGACGGACAGACAGACATGGCTCAATCGACTCGGCTGTTGATACTGATTCAGAATATATATAGTTTATGGGGTCGAAGATGCCTCCATCAGCCTGTTACGCACATTTGCGTTCCGACAAACACAGTAGACCATGAATTTTTTTAAAATCCATGGCCTAAAAAGAATCTTTGCCACTATGACTCGTGTCAGAAAATAGAGATGAGAAAAGAAACGTAAAAGAACAAAACAAAAAAAAAGTGATAGAATTTACGAGAGAAGAAAGCAAGAAAAGAACCACCACCCTTCTACGGGGCGCACTTCGGGGACCCTACTGGTGTTGGTGTAGGTCCCGCGTGTTACCCACCCTACCTATGAGTCCTTTTTTGCCTTAATTTGAAGAACTCCCTGACCTAACATTACCTTTTCATCAACCTTCAATTGCTTGAATTGCGTCGACATCGCCCAAATTAGGATATGTGTCTTGAATACCATTGTCATCTTCCAAAGCTGCCACGTTTCTTCGGCTGAACACCGGGTTGGGTGCTGGCTTTGGGAGCCGCCGAGGCGCGACTTCACCCAGCAAATTTTCGCAAGTCTGCAATCGAACGAATTTGCACATAAAGCAATTCGTGTCGTATCTCGGGCAGTAAATTCCCTGTCAACATCTCAATGAGCTGCTGCTCTGAAATAGATGTTGACATTCGAGAAGCTAAGAGCATGACATCGTCATAAAATACCTCAAATGTCTCCCCCTGTTTTTGTTTGCGTGCTCTAATCTCTTCTAATATGTCGGTGTCGTTCCGGTAATCTTTAAATTGTTCTTTTAAAGCCGCTCCAAACTCCCTCCAATTTATTTGAGGATTTTCTTTCCGATACCTCCAATACCACTTTCTAGCTTTCCCTACTAGTAGAATATGTAAATTTTTGCATACTGACTCTATATCATTGTTCAGACAGTCTTTGGTTAACGTGGCTACTCGATAAAGGAATTCTTCTACGGTGACTCCTTTTGCCGACCCATCAAACTTGAGATTCCAGCTATGGATGAGCTGAGTAATCTTCTCCGGGTTTATTGCCGTGCTGTACCGAGAGCTACTTGACTGCTGAGTCAACTCGTTAAGAACGAGATTTTGTCGGCTCACTTCGGGCGAAACTTGCCTGAGACTGAAGTTGGCTAATTGTCTGGCCACAATACTTTCCAGTTGCACTCCTAAACGCTCATAATCGATGTTTGGAGAAGATGTTCGATTTGCTCTAGTATTTGAGCTTCCCCCCGCCGTGTTTACCTAACTTCTGAGTTTACTGCGCCCCGTTTCGGTCTTCCGGGGCCTTTAACATTTCTGGCTTGTTGGTTACCCTCTACCGATTCTCCCACTTGAGGGATTTTTTTATACCTCGTGTTGTAAGGATGCGTTTTGGGCACAGCTCCCGCGTTTTGAGCCTCTAGCGCCATTTGTTGTTGCCTCGCAGCTGCCGAAGTCGATGGTTCTAACCAAATTAATATCTATCGTTTGTGATAAATCTGACCTAGGTAGCTCTTTTAAATCCGTTAATTGCAGCGTCTTCTGGCACGTTTGAGAGACTTTAAACTGTCTTACCCAGTCAGAAATGCAAGCTTCATGGAAGCTGTGCTGACATGGTGTTATTGACATTGATTTCTTCCAGTTGACTCTAGGGTAACGAAGGTTGTGCGCTTTACCCCGCAGATGAGATAGTGTTGAAGAAGTTAGGAAAGAAATATAGTGAAAAGAAAAAAACAGTCAAGTCTCAAGAGTCGCTCATATACTCGAGGATAATATTTTGCTATGCCAAATATTATATTTCCAAGAGTACATTTTTCTTCAACGCTTTTTCCCTTGCCTTGCTGTATTTGGTTACTATCATTATTTTATGCCGAGTCTAAGATTCAGTGGTCGATATTTAGGACTTGCCTAAATTCGATTTCCAGCTGAGAGGGTTTCAGTAGCTTCTACGCATTTCACCCTTTATAATTTTTGACACTTTTCTTCGTATCATGCGTTTTTAAGCTGCCTTCGCTGCCCACGTTGGGCGCCAATTTGTTCCATCCACCCTCGGAATGGAATTTATATATCCTAGATGTGTTAAATCTGGATATTGTTCCTATCTTTGGCTAGGCTGCCCTCCCCTTCGATTCTTTTGCGGCTAACAAAAACAGCCTGTGGGGGGGGTTCTTTTGGAGAACTTCCTAGCCCTTTTTTGAGGGAAGACACATAAAATAGAAATAACCAGTCGAACGCTACAGTCAGGTGCTGACGGTAGAAGGCCATGGATTATCATGGTATACCGCGTATAATATATTTTCCCTTATTTATAATGACAATTTTGGTTTGTTTGAATTATTATTCGATTGCAGCCGCGATCAATGTGTGAAATGGTATCCTCTTTTTTTTCTTTTCTATTAAATAATTTAAAAGCTTAACAAACAATAATTTTTAAATTTTTTGGTACTCAACATATTTAATTAGAAAACTTTTATAAACTTTGCCGAATGTTGCACAAATCTGACAGTTGCGTATATGTGCTTCGGCACTACGGCAATTGATGCGTATTAGAGCGGGACGCCGAAACATAAATGTGCAAATGCAGATATGCATGTATCGGCGTCCCGCTCTAACATTCGTGTACATTGTTTGTCTTAACTATTGCATAAAAATATGAAATTTATTTTGGGAAACAAATTATTTTGATATTTAATTAAATAATTTAGAGGGTGTAGTTTTCGACTGTTGTTTTTCTTTTAGTTTTTAAGAATGAAAATAAAACCAAAATAAAGTAATTAAAATAAAAAATTGCACTAGCCGCCGCTAGGACTCGAACTCACGCACAAACGGATTCTCCTAGAATTGCCGTTCGCCACTATAACCACTAAGCCACTGCCTCATTTGTAGATCGATCGGCAAAGTTGCATTCTGAGCTGGCAATTCTGTTACCATTATATGCAAATAAAAAGTTTTGTAAAATGCTGTGTGTCCGACGCTAGATTCGAACTTCGGTATTATGCGTAAATTAGGTCATAATATACGCATAGGTATACGTTCAAATTGAGTTTAATTCGGATCATATCTCACTTATTTTTAGTCCGATTTAACTGAAATTTTCAGAAAACACCCGTGGCAATGTATTTGTCATGTGAGATGTACAACTTTTGTTGTTGGGTTTATATTGTGTATATTAAATTGTTATTACTGATTTACAGAGGCGGGAAGGGGCGTGGCCAAATTTCAAAAAAACTTTGAGACACTGCAACATACACGGATCTTCTCACAAAATTTGAAGACTCTAGCTCTTATAGTTTCTGAGATCCAGGTGTTCATACAGACAGACAGACGGACAGACGGACAGACAGACAGACGGACAGACGGACAGACAGACATGGCTCAATCGACTCGGCTGTTGATACTGATTCAGAATATATATAGTTTATGGGGTCGGAGATGCCTCCATCAGCCTGTTACGCACATTTGCGTTCCGACAAACACAGTAGTCCATGAATTTTTTTAAAATCCATGGCCTAAAAAGAATCTTTGCCACTATGACTCGTGTCAGAAAATAGAGATGAGAAAAGAAACGTAAAAGAACAAAACAAAAAAAAGTGATAGAATTTACGAGAGAAGAAAGCAAGAAAAGAACCACCACCCTTCTACGGGGCGCACTTCGGGGACCCTACTGGTGTTGGTGTAGGTCCCGCGTGTTACCCACCCTACCTATGAGTCCTTTTTGCCTTAATTTGAAGAACTCCCTGACCTAACATTACCTTTTCATCAACCTTCAGAAATCATTACAAAATTAGTTTAGTTTTCCATGTGAAATTACATATAATTATTCATTTATTTCCAAAAAATATATACATATTATATTCCTAAGAGGTTTCATGTTTATGTTTTTAATTATTCATATGATCCTAATACTTTAATAAAGAGCAGAATAAAATTTTTGTATAAACCTATGCGGATATGATATCTCCTATTAATATAAACATTATTTCCAAGATCGTTCCCATTTTCCCATCGTGACGCTAACTAATAATCCGATAAATTACACAAAAACCTATCGATCCAGTCACATCTCAAATGTGTTTGTTTTTTAAAAAGACAGCTGATTATCGCCTTAAATTTTCGTTACTTAAGCATTTGCGCGGCGCGAGTGCTATATCTTATCGGGTGTGATTTCTCTTAGTGCCAGTGAATAAACCCCAGTTTATACCGACATATATCAGATAAGTATCTAAAACAATTTAATGCAACATAGAAAAAAGGTCTTAATATGCCACGATCAAGGCCATACAAACAGCTGTTTGGTGTTTACCCTTTTATTTTTCTTTGGTTAGTTTTCTTGATTTTTCTTTTTATATATATTTGTTTTGTATTTGTTTTTAAATGCTATCGTGAAATTTCCTCATAAACGGTGTAGTCGTAAATATAAAATAAATGTGAGTACACTTACCGCCGGTTCTCCGTTGGGCCCAATAGATCGGTTGCTAAATGTTAGTTTAAAGTTTATTTTATACACGTACATACACCAGAGGCAGAAAAGAAAGCAATATTCGAAAAAAAAATATGACAACCAAGACAGTTTTCCTTTCCCTAGTATCTGACAATAAAGCGCTATCCTAATTTTATTTGCATAATCTAACGTTCACTCTGGTTATTTTTTCTTTCGTACTTTAATTAATAGCCGCCAAGATAAAAATTTTAAACTATCCAATAAATTGCTGCCAATTGTTGCCAGAACTGCAACTCGAACTGTCGCCAAACTGCTGCAAAACGCCCGCAAGCTGCTGCACACTGCCGAAGCTGCTGCAAAACTGCCGTAAGCTGTTGCCCAACTTCCCGGTTTTTCGTTAATGGTGCGTTTTCTTTTCTTCTTTTTAGGCCATGGATTTTAAAAAAATTCATGGTCTACTGTGTTTGTCGGAACGCAAATGTGCGTAACAGGCAGAAGGAGGCATCTCCGACCCCATAAACTATATATATTCTGAATCAGTATCAACAGCCGAGTCGATTGAGCCATGTCTGTCTGTCCGTCTGTCTGTCTGTCTGTCTGTCTGTCTGTCTGTCTGTCCGTCTGTCCGTCTGTATGAACACCTGGATCTCAGAAACTATAAGAGCTAGAGTGTTCAAATTTTGTGACAACATCCGTGTATGTTGCAGTGTTTCAAAGTTTTTTTGAAATTTGGCCACGCCTCTTCCCGCCTCTGTAAATCAGTAATAACTATTTAATATACACAATATACACCCTACAACCAAAGTTATACATCTCACATGACAAATACCTTTTCACGGTTGTTTTCTGAAAATTTCATTTAAATCGGACTAAAAATTAGTGAGATATGATCCGAATTAAACTCAATTTGAACGTATACTTATGCGCATATTTAGACCTAATTTACGCATCATACCGAAGTTCGAATCGTCGGACACACAGCATTTTACAAAACTTTTCATTTGCATATAATGGTAACAGAATTAGCTCAGAATGCAACTTTGCCGGTCGAACAACAAATGAGGCAGTGGTTTAGTGGTTAGAGTGGCAGATGGCAATTTTTGCGTGCGTGAGTTCGAGTCCTATGCGCCGCGGCTGGTGCAATTTTTATTTTAATTACTTTTTTTTTGGTTTTTTTTTTCTCATAAACTAAAAGTAAAACTACACCCGCTACCTAAATCCTAAATTATTTAATTATATATCAATAAAATCATTTTCCCAAAATAAATTTCATATTTTTATGCAAGACAATCAATGTAAACGAATGTTAGAGCGGGATGCCGGTACATGCATGTCTGCATTTGCACATTTCTTTCTCGGCGTCCCGCTCTAACACGCATCAATTGCCGTATTCGGCACACATATTGTACATACGTAACTGTCAGATTTGTGCAACATTCGACTAAGTTTATAAAAGTGTTCTAATTAAATATATTGATTACCAACAAATTTAAATATTATTGTTTGTTTAGCTTTTAAATTATTTAATATAAAAGAAAGAAAAAAGGAAACAATGTCCACACTCCATTGATCGCGGCAGCAATCGAACGCGAAAACACTGTTGTCAGTCAACATCATTGGTCTTCGAATCCAGCACACACTCTGCTAAGCTATTGTACAACTTCCGCTGCCGCTACTTCTTTTTGGCATTAGCGAAAAGTGCATACCCCAACTTATTGCCCTCTCGCCTAATGCTTATAATTCTTGTCTATTCGCTTTTACATTGTTTATGCGTTCTTCTTCTTCTGTCTGTCAATTAAATTTGTGCGTGTCGTTCGAATTAAATAATATTTTAAATGCTTAATAATAGTTCAAACAAACCAAAATTGTTATTATAAATAAGGGAAAATAAATTATACACGGTATACCATGATAATCCATGGCCTTCTACAGTCAGCACCTGACTGTAGCGTTCGACTGGTTCTTGTTATAAACTGATTTTTTTTGGTTTTTTTAAATTGATTTCCTTTTTAAACAGATTCTCTTTGCCTCGGCCTTCTGTGTATGACAATTATGTGTCTGGTGTATTATCTCAATAAGTGAGCCTTCACGAGTTAAGTTTTTTTTGTTGTTTTATTTATATATATGTTGCATTTGTATCCTCATCGCTCTTCCTTTTTTTTCCAGCGTTCGCAAACTATGCCCCGATGTAGAACTCCGCGCCCGACTAGCACTAGGCTGCTGGCGCGCCAACACTGCTTTGCCCTAGATGCTGTTGCAGGTAAGATGACACTGCGCCTCAGGCTGTATATGAATCCTGACCAAATAGGAAATTAATATTTTTTTTCAACTTACTTCAAGATTTTTTCATGGTCACTAAAACTTTTCCTTTTTTTTCGTTCTTCCTTTTCTTTGCAGACACAGGCACCCAGTCGTCGCGTAGGAGAATGTATGACTGCGATGATCTAGTTAATCGTCATCATTATTATTCTCCTCCTTGCCCCTTCCTTTTCTCTTTCGGACAAGCTCCAACACTGAGTAGACAAAATTAAGGATACCATCTCCTGCCTTTTATTAGGAATTCACTTCTACCAAAATCCCCGTAAGTATGCAAAGTTGCACAAATTATATTACTAATTAATTGAATTTTTCCTTACAGATTCCTGATACATAGATTTAATTTAGTTTAATATACTTTTAAGAAACTTTAGTTTTAATATTTATTTATAAGTTTAATGTATTAGTTATAAGACTCTGTCCGTGCCACCCTCTATTTCGTTCGTAGGCCTCTATAGGGAAATAGCTAGAATTGTGTAGGTGATAATTTGTCTCTGTTTGTCCGTTCATCACAACATTAATTTTCGAAAATTAATTATTTTATTTTTAATTCCCAATAATTATAATAATATAAAATCATCGGAAAGGAACGGAATTTAAGGAATAAAAATCAGTTTGCAAAGGTTATAAGATTGAGGCCGTGTTCCTGTTGAAAAATCGAGCGGTTTGATTTCATTTCCTTATCATTTTTGCAATTTCGTATCATGAAAAGACGAGCTTATCAACAAAGTATTCTCGGATATCATTGCTAACCACAAAAAGACTAAATGGTTAAGTGAGCAAAAAATTTTGGCTTTTAAAAATATAAATGTAGATGACCTCTATTTTATAATTCAAAATCAAATCATAGGTACTCTGTATTCATCCAAATCTATCGACTGTGTAACAGACGAAGAGGGACCTACTAATTATCCAACTGAATTTTTGAACTCCTTGGATGTGCCTGGTTTAGCACCGATTAGTTTAGGCTCGGTAGTCATCATGCAGAAATTTAAACCAACCAAAACTGTGTAATGGAAAGCATTTAGTGATTCACGCGCCGATACTTAAAAGAAAATTAAAAGATGAGGATGTTCCTATTCCAAGAATTCCGATGATCCCAACGGATATGCCATTTGAGTTTAAAGGAATTCTATTCCCAATTCGCTGCCTTCGCCATGACGATCAACAAATCACACGGCCAATCCTTGACTATTTGTGGCCTAAATCAAGAAAATTCATGTTTTTCTCATGGTCAATTGTACGTGGCATGCTCACGTGTTAGCAAAAAATCCGCTTTTTTTGTTCTTGCGCCTGACCAAAAAACAAAGAATGTTCACCACAGAGTGCTTGAATGAAAATCCTATTAATGAATTAATCCTAGTTTTTTTCCCCAATCTGCACAACTTAGTTTTCAATCATTTTTTTCTGATATCAGTTTGAAGTACTTAATTATTATTTTTTATTTATTTTTAGTTTTATTCTCTTTTTGTACGTATGTTTTCTTCATCATTCATCATAAAAACCAGTCGAACGCTACAGTCAGGTGCTGACTGTATGTTAGAAGGCCATGGATTATTATTCCGTTATTCAAAATGAAAATTCTGCTTTATTTGGAAAAATTTAAAAATATAAAGACAAAAAAAGAACACATAAACAATGCAAAAGCGAATAGACAAGAAGTATAAGCATTATATAGAGCGAGAGGGCCATAAATTGATGTGAAGTTGTACAGTAGCACAGCAGAGTGTGTGCTTGATTCGAACACCAATGATGTTGACAGTGCTCGGGTTCAATTCCTGCCGCGATCCAATGTGTGACGAGTTTTCCTTTTTTTCTTTCTTTTCTATTAAGTAATTTAAACAGTAATATAACAATAGTTTTTAAATTTTTTTGGTGCGCAACATATTTAATTAAGTAGAACACTTTAATAAACTTTGCCGAATGTTGCTTAAATCTGACAGTTGCGTAAGTACGCCGAATACGGCAATTGATGTGTTATAGCAGGACGCCGAAACAGAAATGTGCAAATGCAGACATGCATGTATCGGCATCCCGCTCTAACATTCGTAACTTATTGATTGTCTTAAATATTGCAAAAAAAACATGAGATTTAATTTTTGAAAACTATTTTTATTGATATTTAATTAAATAACTGAAGTTTTCCTTTAAGCTTATAAGAATAAAAAAAATAACCAAAAAAAAAGTAATTAAAATAAAAAGTTGCACCGGCCGGCCCCGCATGCGATTCGAACTCGCGCACGCAGGACCACCGTCCGCCACCCTAACCACTAAGCCACCGCCTCATTTTTTGATCGATCGGCAAAGTTGCATTCTGAGCTAATTCTGTTACCATTCTATGCAAATAAAACGTTTTGCAAAATGCTGTGTGTCCGACGATAGGAACTTCGGTATTATGCGTAAATTAGGTCTTAATATGCGCATAAGTATACGTTCAAATTGAGTTTGATTCGGATCATATCTCACTTATTATTAGTCCGATTTAAATGAAATTTTCAGAAAACACCCGTGGCAATGTATTTGTCATTAGAGATGTATAACTTTGGTTGTAGGGTGTAATTGTGTATATTAAATAGTTATTATTGATTTACAGAGGCGGGAAGGGGCGTGGCCAAATTTCATTTTCTATTTGAGACACCTGGATATATACGAATGTTGTCACAAAATTTGAAGACTCTAGCTCTTATAGTTTCTGAGATCCAGGTGTTCATACAGACAGACAGACGGACAGACAGACATGGCTCAATCGACTCGGCTGTTGATACTGATTCAGAATATATATAGTTTATGGGGTCGGAGATGCCTCCTTCTGCCTGTTACGCACATTTGCGTTCCGACAAACACAGTAGTCCATGAATTTTTTTAAAATCCATGGCCTAGAAGTTTTTGTTTCTATCTAAAAAGTAACACAACATGAATTGAATGTTCGCCGGGTCAGCTAGTTATTTATATAGACGAAGTGAGGGGGTAAATTTGATTGCAGTACAATAAAATATCAAAAACCGGACGATGGATTGTATACCATCTACAGCTTGCAACCGTGAAAGTAATATGATAAAACTAAATTACTACTGTGGTGGAAATTATCTAAAAGCAGGGCTTATGGTAAATGGAAACTTAGCTTAAAAAATGAAATAAAGTCTCCTGAATCCGAATCCAGTGGTAGAAAAGTGGCAATTTAAATGATTCAAAAATGTATTACATTGTAGATGTTTGCTGTAATCAAACTGAATGGATGGTAATTTACTCTTATAATTTATTTCGATCAATTTGTGAATGTAAAAGTTTTTAATGATGCTGCTGTTGATGATGCTGCTGCTGATGATGCTGCTGCTGATGATGCTGATGATGATGATGGTGATGAGGATTCATTATTTAATGCTAGTTTGAGCCGACCGATTGATTGGAATCTCGACCGTTGATGAGAACATTGTAGAATTTGTTGTTTTGATTTAATTTCGTAATGCCCATCGAAAGACAGCTGCAATGATCCATGCACTTGCGTATAAAAACGTGTGTTGCTTCGTTTAGCTGTTTTAATACAAATGGCTTCGACGTGATGGGGTGTTTTTGTTGGGCTTATGTCGCTCACCATGTCAGATATACTCGAATACGAAATAAAAAAAAACACTTAAACGAGAACAACAGTCGAGCGGCATGTGACAGTGGAAGGGGTAACGACATAAGTTCGTAACTTATTGATTGTCTTAAATATTGTAAAAAAAACATGAGATTTAATTTTTGAAAACTATTTTTATTGATATTGTATTAAATAACTCTAGTTTTCTTTTAAGCTTTTTAGGAAAAAAAAATAACCAAAAATAAGTAATTTAAATAAAAAGTTGCACCAGCCGGCCGCGCATGGGATTCGATCGAACTCACGGACGCAGGACCGCTGACTGCCACTCTAATCACTAAGCCACTGCCTCATTTGTTGATCGACCGGCAAAGTTGCATTCTGAGCTAAAATGCACAAACCCAAAGCATCTATTAGTTAAATCCAGATAAAACAAAACGATTACATTTCTCGTGTTGTCTGAAATAAATAAATCCTGTCGAAAGATAGGGAATCGGCAAGTGCATTAGCTGCACTCAATTTAGGAACCGATAGCGGGAAACAACCGGGGGGAATCAGACCAACGGCCTCCAGCACACCGGTAGCTAGCCCAGAGCTAAAACAAGTAATTGTGTTTTTCATTAAAGAAGCGGAACGAAGTTCATTGGGGAATTCTTGAATCAAGGCCGACAATCAGAAATGTTAACAGATGTCCTCTTTATTGGCCCACTACCCGAAGAGTCTGAAAAAAACAAAACTTATCAGAGAATTTTCGGGAAACCGTACAGAATTTAGCTCTTGGAAGAAGAACTTATCTAGAATAATGAGTTTGTATGAGGGGAGAGAAAATACCAACGCATATTATTTGATGACGTTGGCGATTAGGAACAAAATCACTGGCGAGGCCGATGCCGCGCTTGAATCCTATAACACCCCTATAAACTGATCTGAATGAACCCTAGAGTATCAACTGTTCTCGATGACTCAAGGACCATTGACCTTCGCGAATTCTATTAGGCCGATTACTAACAGCTGTAATGTACAGCCCTTTCAATCGTATAAAAGAAAATCAAGAAACTAAGGATTTTTTGAAAAATACGCTAACTCCGAAAACGTTCAATTTCTATCTCGATAATTCGGAGACAATATTAGATCACTGCTATTAAACTCTAACAAAAAGCTCAAAGCTCCAATTACAACTTTGGGAGTTGCCATGTAAGCTTTGCACTGCTCGAGATACACCTACGCTCTCATAGAGTTCTTTTCTATTTTGGCATTCGCGAAGAGCAGATGTGCAGTCTGCTTAAATTAATAAATTAAAAAAAACGTGGTCGTTTGATCTTTGAAAAAAAGAGAAAAGTGTTGTGCTCTATATTTTTAATTTCCAAGGCAAATCAGTGAGTACATATTTATCAATTTTCATTGATTAAATCTAATCAGACTTTGTTTTTTTTGCAGAGCGTGCACATTGCGTCGGTCAGCGGAGCACCCCGGCTGTTAGAGTGCAAATTAATAGAACCGTTTGTAGAACTTAAAAAAAAATATATTTTTATTTGTAGAGAACGACTCCGTTTCTTGTGGTTACAAAATTAAGACCTAAGTTACAATATTGTTCTGAGGCCGAAGTGGCCTTTGAAGATGTCAAAGCTTCTGCTGATCGAGCTAAACCTTAAAGCTCGTGATGCAATTTGGACTTTGGACGAAGGAAGATTTGTTTACAAATAAGAGTTTTGCACACTAGGCTTTTAGGCTGCGTGGGTGGTCTATTGATTCAAAGAAGAGTTAATCAAGACTCAATGGGAAATTTTTAAAATAGCGAAATATGAAGAGTTGAGAATCAAAACTCAATGGGAACTGTTTACAATAGCGAAATATGAGGCGTTGAGAATGAATTGTCAAGAGTCCGGAAAGAAAAGTTGTTTATAATTTACATAAGGAACGCTAAGTAGCTCAGGGTGATAACTCTCCCCTTTCTTAAAATGAATCGTCCCCGATTCTAAAGAGTTTCCGATAATTGGTCGATTTTCTCGCTTAATGATTTTAAAGTGTCAGGGTCAACTTCTGATTTTTGAATAGTGTTACGTTTAGTAACTGAAGAATATTTTGCTTTTATGAAGTTAAAGATGTTCAAAAATAAATTGGGGAAACGGTACTTAAGAAGCTTTGACATAAAAAATACAAGTATGATTAAAATTATTACAAATGTTATTTCAAAATGATTATGCTTAAGTGGTATAATAATTTGTGATAATATATTTGTATTTTGAAATTTAAGTTCGGAATTGTTGCTTTGTAAATATTCTGATATTAGGTAATTCTTAAATCTATTGTTTTCGATATAGTTTAACAGTTTTTGTTTATTATTGGTATAAGTTATATTATTAATGTCAACAATGACTTGAAAGGTAACTAAATAAATGCCTGTAACAAATGTGT